>JAPKLW010000180.1:216714-314492 GCA_026898455.1 Plectranthus barbatus
TCGTGCATTCGGTTCACCATGTTATATCCATAATAATGGGAAGTCGAAGTTAAATGCTTTCTCGCCTAAGGCTGATGAGGGTGTGTTGGTCGGATATGGACATCCCTCTCACAAGGGCTATAGAGTATTTAACAAGACTACCCAGCTTGTGGAAATAACATGCAATGTTGTTTTTGATGAAGCTACTTTAGTGCGCAGGACCTTACGCCAACTGGCTGAAGATGTTCCTGAGGTCGAGGATGTCAGCAACCAGTTGGGCAGGAATTCTTCCGATGCTCAACCAACTGGTTCGACTAGACCTATGAATGGATCATCTTCACAACCAGTTCCCTCAGGTGCCCATCAGCAACCTGAGAGGGTCGTTGATGCAAATGATCTTGCTGAGACCTTACACTCAATCTCCCTGAGTGGACCTAGCAACAATCTAGGGGGAATTCCTACTGGCCTTTTTGAAGAAGAAGGCAATGATGGACCAGCTGGAATGGAGATACCAGCTGATACTGACAACGTTGGTGAAGGTTCAGACAACCAGTCAGAAGGTGATGCTGATGAAGTTGTTCCAACTGGTGAAGGTCCAGCACCAGCTGATGTTGCAGCCCCGACTGGTGGAAATGTGGAAGCACCAGTCGTCAGGACAGATGAACCTAGTTCACAGCCGGCACCAGCAGTCGCTGGTCCTCCCAAATGGCTGAGGGATCACCCAACTGATGCTATTCTCGGTGATCCGGAAGGTTCAGTTAAGACCCGACACGGCAGTGCGCTCCTGAGTTGCTTTATTTCTCAAATGGAACCTACTTCCATAGGAGTGGCGCTCGAATCTGCCGATTGGATCAATGCCATGCAAGAGGAGCTTGCAGAATTCACTCGCAATAACGTTTGGGACTTGGTGGAGAGACCATCACATCAGTCAGTGATTGGCACCAAGTGGGTTTTCAAGAACAAGCGAGATGAAACTGGCACTGTAGTCAGAAACAAAGCTCGTTTAGTTGCCAAAGGTTACAGGCAATGTGAAGGGATCGATTTCGATGAGACCTTCGCACCAGTTGCCAGAATGGAGGCGATACGACTGTTCCTTGCTTATGCAACGTATCACGGCTTCACAGTGTTCCAGATGGATGTGAAGAGCGCCTTCCTGAATGGCGAACTAAAAGAGGAGGTATATGTCGAGCAACCTCCAGGCTTTGAAGTTGGCACCAAGGTGTACAAGCTGAGAAAGGCCCTGTATGGATTGAAACAGGCGCCCAGGGCTTGGTACGAAACGCTGTCACAATTCCTCACCAGCAATGGATTTCGGAAAGGGAAGATTGATAGAACTCTCTTTCTTCTCAAGGATGGTGGTGACATGCTAATGGTGCAGATCTATGTAGATGACATCATATTCGGATCAAGGAATATAACTCTCTGCGAGAAGTTTTCTCAACTGATGCAGACATCATTTCAGATGAGTATGATGGGCAAGTTAACATACTTTCTCGGACTCCAGGTCCAGCAGTCAGCTGATGGAATTTTTATCAGCCAGCGGAAGTATACCAAGGATTTAATTCAGAAATATTGCCCAGAGAAAACTAAGTCCCTCAGAATACCTATGAGCACCAGTTGTCAAATATTTCTTGATGAGCAAGGTGAATCAGTTGATCCTACCATTTACCGAGGAATCATTGGATCACTTCTCTATCTCACAG
The DNA here is from genome assembly GCA_026898455.1 of Plectranthus barbatus. Classification (NCBI taxonomy): domain Eukaryota; kingdom Viridiplantae; phylum Streptophyta; class Magnoliopsida; order Lamiales; family Lamiaceae; genus Plectranthus; species Plectranthus barbatus. Next base: position 218,397 of record JAPKLW010000180.1, read on the forward strand.
CCAGCAGACCCGACATTTCTTATTCAGTCGGAGTGTGTGCCAGATTTCAAGCAAATCCAAAGAGGTCACACATGGAAGCTGCAAAGAGGATAGTGAAATATCTGAAGGGGACTGAATCTCTTGGAATATGGTATCCCAGGAATGATGAGCTTACACTCATTGGATATTCAGATTCAGACTTCGCTGGATGCCGTATTGACCGGAAGAGTACCAGTGGTACGTGTTAGTTTCTAGGACACAAGCTAATCAGTTGGTTTAGCAAGAAGCAGCACTCAGTTGCTACATCTACCACTGAGGCTGAATATGTTGCCGCTGCCAGTTGCTGTGCTCAAATAATTTGGATCAAGCAACAACTGGAGGATTATGAAGTGGACACTGATTGTGTTCCAATCTATTGCGACAACAACAGTGCTATGTGCATCACGAAGAATCCGGTTCATCACTCCAGAACCAAGCACATAGATATTCGACATCACTTCATTCGTGATCATGTCGAGAAGAAGGATGTCAGCGTGGACTATATCAGAACTGAAGATCAACTGGCTGATATCTTCACCAAGCCACTGCCAGAAGCAAGATTCAAGGAGTTGTGCATCAAACTCGATCTTATGGAGATTGATGTGAGCCCCAATGATGAGGAAGAATGAGTCCCAGCTCTCATTCTGTTCTTGATCTTCTGGAGGACGCTGATTACGACTAAGTCCAAGCTCTTAGTTGTTTTTATTTAAGTGGTATCTCTATCTAACAAGTGGTGTCTACTGGCGGAATCTTGCCAGCATAGGCCATCAGTTGAAGCGAAATTGGGTCCCAGCTCCCAATTCCAAGAGAAGAGAAGATTATGCGGAATAAAATTGAGTCCAAGCGCTCAATTTTCCATCTTTCCAGTTGCCAGCTGATAACTGATGGAAGTTTGCCAGCAGCAAGTACTATCAGCAAGTGGTATCAGTTGCTAACTGATGAAGAGGCCAACCAGTTAGGGGGAAGTATGCAACTGGTATATGCTACTGATGACCAGTCATTCCAGCTGTCTCAGAAAAGGCGGGATCGTTCAAATCCAAGTAGCGTGTACAGCCCTCAGAATTTAATGCGGCATTTAATGCCACATTTAATGCGCACAGTGTCTGCGCAGTCCGACGTTTGGTTGCCACCAATCGCTGAGCGCCACGTCAGCTACACGACGTAGCCCACGTCAGCACGACCGTGCACGTCGCACAGGGAACCGGGCCTGCTGATGACCGTCGATCCCCGCTTGCTGAGCGTCAATCTTGATCGTCTGATCCTGCATGGACTTGGGTATAAATACCCGATGCCTTTCGACGGAAAAACCTTTTACGATCATTCAATTTCAGAAACCCTACTCTCTCAAGCTTTTCTTAAGATTTCTTCTGAAATTATGGCTTCATCTTCCCAACAACCAGATGTCAACCCACCATCTACATCTTCTTCGTCTGGTTCACCAGACTTACCTGTTGCAGAAGCCCACATGCCGACTTACACTGGCATCACACAGATGGACGATATAGACTACACTCTTCCATTCGCCCGCCTGGTTCAGTTGAACAAACCAGCGACCAGGGCTCAACTCTAGAACGCGCAAATCAGGGCGGCGCAAGTTCAGAAAGAAAAAATTCTGAACGAGAAGCTGGCGCGCAAGAATTTTGGAGCGGAGTTGATCGAGATGATCGACCGGGAAGGCCTTCGACAATATCTGACGGCAAGGCCCGAGACCTTCCATCCGCATATGGTGGCGGAGTTCTATGCACGGGCCGTGATTGCTGACGGGAGGAAGTCCTTCACCACTTCCGTCTTCGGCCATATGATCACTGTCAGCGCCGAATACCTCGCCGACTTGTTCGGATTGAGGAACGAGGGAATGGAGATAGCCACCTACTTCCACAACGATGTAGAGGAGTTCAGGAGGCGGTGGGCTCAGTGGAAGAGGGAGGGGGTGACGAGTTTTCGCACTGGAATGCGGAAGTCGGAGATGGACGACTGGTGGCAGATGGTGTGCGACATCGTCGTCAGGATGCTGCAGTGCGAAGTTGGCTCATATGCTGAGTTGAGCCTGCGCAAATTCTCCGTGATGTGCGCGCTGGTGGATGGAGTGGAAGGGAACTGGGCCGAGTTCTTTTTCGAGAGACTGCTGGAGAATGTTGATCGCAACATCAACATTCCAATTGATGGGACGTTCACTCACTCCGTATCCTTTGGGCTGCGGATCAGCCATATTTTGGAGATGGAGATTGGAGATGGAGTGGACCAGGGGGAGCAACTGGTGAGTTCGGATTTCATTCCGCCCACCAAGGAGCAGGCAAAGCTGCCCCGTCCTGACTACCATAAGCCGCGGAGGCTGAAGGGAAAGACAGCAGTCGACCCAGCTGAGGTTGTTTCTGAGGAGGACTCAGAAGACCTGGGAGAGCAAGTGCCAGCTGTGGCTCTCCCGCTGACAGCTGAGGTAAGGGCAGCGCTGAAGAGGAAGATGGAGACGGAGTCTCTCTTCGAGACCATGGAAGGCGCGGTGGCTGAGGCGACTGGTATTCACCCACGAGACGTACAACTTGTACCAGTCACCAAGAAGCCTACCCACAAGAAGTCCAGGACTTCCCAGCACCAGCAGCCACCATCAGCTGTGGCATATCACCCCGAGTCTGGGAAAATCTCCATCCCAGTTAAGCGCAATATTTTGGGCCTGACTGAGGAGGAGACGCTGGAGAAGATGACTCGCAAGCGCAAGCGAGTCATGACCAAGGCGCAGAAGGCTGAGGAGCAAGCCAAGAGGGCAAGGAGTGCTTCCTTAGTGAGGAAGAAGCAGGCCAAGTCAAGGCTCCGGGCTCTGCTGGCGAAGCAGAAGAAAGAGGCGGAGCTGGCAGCCAGGGATGAGAGGTTTGCCAAAATCAAGGCCGAGACAGAGGCCAGGCGCCAGGCAGAGCTGGCAGAACAGATGAGACTGGCGGCCAAGGGCAAAGGAAAAGCGCTCAAAATCTCAAGTGCCGGCCGATCAGCACCAGCCCCACCAGGCGAGCTCCTTCCTGAAGAAACATTTGAACAACTGCTGGTAATGGGTGCTGACGAAGACATAATGTCTATCGTAGACCAGTACCAGGAGAAAGAGGAAACTACTGGTGGAGGTGACGACGTCCCACTGGCCGCGCAAGGGGGTGCCAGTGGAGGAGAAGAAGAGCGGGCGATCACCCCGGTACAACTGGCGAGCTTCTCGGATGTCAGTTCTGAATCCGAGGATGAAGAGGAACCAAGGGCTGAGGAGCCAGAGCAGGAGCCAGCTGTGGAGGTGGTTCATCATTCAATGGTGCAGAGGATGGAGCCAAGGGATCTGTTCCCAGACATTGATGATAAGGCTCATCATCCTGCCAGTCGCCCCCGATCCACAGATGCCTCGACATCAACTTCCGGGCGACCAGCAGCATCCTCTACATCACCAGTTAGGCGTGCACGAACTGAAAGGCGCCCTTATATGCTCTGCATCCAAGAGCATCAACTGGTTGATGAGGATACTTTCCAGGCACGAGTGACAGGAGTGCACCGGTGGGAGCAGCGCGGGGAGATGGCATTTCATAATTCAAGAGTGCCAGAGCCATCTGCATTCAACATCATACCCTTCAGCGGACTCCCCCACCAGTCGATATATGCCTCCAGAATCACTGACTGGTGCCTGCCCCTGCAGCCAGTGGAATATTACAACTCCACTCTCTATGAGTATGCTGAGAACATCACGGTGGAGGTGGAAAATGCCGTCAATGACGAGATAATATCCAGCTACCGTAGACTCTGGAGGGTGGATCCGGAACTATGTCTGGAGTTCCGGAGATGGCGGACTTTTGATATATGTCAGCGCCTGCTGACTGTGGAGAAGCGGGCGGTTCTCTATGCCAGGCTGGGTCTTGGCTACTGGAGAGCGGAGGAGGAGTGGGCTAACGCTTTCATGGGCACCGATCCTGAATGCCCCCAGCAGCTGTCTACAAGGAGGATCCAGCGCCGCTTGCTGAAGATTGCAGAGTATAGGCAGCTGACTGGAAGCTCCAGCCTCCCGCCACGGCAAAAGGTCAAGTTACCTTTCCTCCAGTTCCGAGTCAGCAGTCGGGGGTACCAGCTGACGTACGCGCTCCGACGCCTCAAAGTGCTGGTTACCCTCCCAAGGATCCCTCCCTATCATGCTATCCTGTTCGACATGGCTGCCGGCGCCTTGCTGGTAGACCGTACTGTGGAGGAGGATCCTTCTAGTGGTTTGTGGCTGACCCTTGCCGTCCCTCCTGTTCCTATTGTCTCGGGCGATCTCGTCCCTGGTCATATGGACTGGCAAGTGGTGGATTTCACAGCCCCACTCATTTTTGAAGAAGTCCAGCCAGCTCCAGCAGCAGTGCCAGTGGTGGAATCAGCTGAGGAGCCAGCTGAGGAAGTACAAGTAGAGGCACCAGCAGCAGCTGCAGTGCCAGCGGAGGAGCCAGCCCCGATGGAGATATCAGCTGCATCTGAACCAGCAGCGGCTCCTTCCGCAACTGATGTGCCTTCCTCTTCCCTTGAAGTTTCAGCACAGCCTATCTCCGAGATCCATCCCCCTGCACAGCTTCTTGCATTCTTTGATAACAGGATGGACCAGCGGTTCGCCAGCTTCCAAACCGAAATGACTCAGCAGATGGGGTCATTCACCGCTGGAGTGTCCTCCTTTTTGGCGCGGATCCAAGAGGGGGAAAGTGCGCGAGCACGAGCTGAGGCTGAGAGAGCCCGTCTTGCTGAAGAGGAGAGGAGGATAGCTGCTGAGGAAAGGGAGAAGAGCAGACAAGATATGGCAGCGCTCACTGAGATCCTGAGGTCCTTTACCAGCAGAACTCAATCACCAGGATCATCTTCTCAGCCATAGTCTAGCTTCTTCATTTTGTTGTAAGTATTTATATCTCTAGACTAGTCAGTTTTCTATCCTGTACTTGTAACTGCAACATATTTATGGATTGATTACTGACAAGTTGATGACAATTCCTCATTGTCCAACTAATGTCTACTGATTTTTACTTACCAACTGAACTTACACATTTTGTGTAATCAGCACCAGCACTCCATTTGGTATTTTTTAATTCTAACCTGGCTCAGATTCTTACTTCATAATTTAATCGAGCAATATCTCTCCCAGATTGAGGGGGAAGATCCTTAGGTTAGAGCTGATGTGAGGAAGTAGTTTCATGGGTTTAGATCTGATAGGTTTATTTGTAAAAACCCTGAAATATTCTGTAACTTTCCTCATCAGCTGAGTGCTCGCTGGTTAGGCTTTGATCGCACCAAAAAGGGGGAAATTGTTGGGAAAATTATCTAAGTTTCCCTTCCCCAGTTGATAGCTTAGATCTTTGATTTGATGTTTAAGTGTTTTGGTGCATCAAATCCTAAGTCCAACCAGCGTCAGTGTTGTCTCTAGATAGCTCTAGTTCTCAAATGTAAAGTCCTGTTTAGGTCTTTTGAGTTGTAAGTCGTAGCTGATCAAGACTCATGCAGACACTGTTCATCAGCATGAGAATCTCTTACCTGGTGAAGGATTTCACCAGCAGACGACTGACAGACCCATGCTGACACTGTTCATCAGCATGGAGTCAAGAGCTAATGACTGGCTACTGTTCACCAGTTGGGAAGGATTTCACCAGCAGGAGGCTGACAAATCCTACCAGCAGAATACGTGTTCTGGCAGACACTATTCACCAGCGGTGAAGCCACCAGTCATGGGAGATTCCAAGAGTTAACATCCAGACAAATTGGTAGACTAAGATTGTGCAAACGCTAAGTCACCAGCAGAGACTGCCAGCACAAGATCACCAGTATGTTCTACCAGTCGGAGGTTACCAGCAGAATTGAAGATTCGCTCTCCCAGAGTCTTAGAGACAAAAAGAAGATTCGTCTGAGGAATATACTGACAAAGTATGACTTTAAGGGAGGATACCTTAAAGTCTATCAGTTCAAGACACCAGTTGTGATTCCTCGTACTGACGAAATAATGCCGTTCTGACACAAAGAGGTCTGTGTCAGAAAAAGCAGACACAGGTATGGCGTTTTCCTGAAATTCCTACCTGCCGTCGTCTGAAGTACATCCGAGGACAGAGACCCATTCCGGATGTGTCCAAACGGCTAGAATTTTAAATGAGATCCTGCGTCTATAAATAGGTTGGAATCACCAACATTTAAGACGCTTGCATCCTGAACATTCAATACTCTCCAACTACCGAAAGAACGAACATTCATTGCAAGCAAGCAAGCATCTTTCGAGGCTTTCTTTAAAGCTTTTCCGTGTGTTGATATCCTTCAAACACGAGACTTCAAGCTTCCTGCTTGTAAGTTTAGACCTCACTTGGTGTTCTTTCTCTTTCTGAGGAAGAACATAGCAGCTCTAGAGCCAGCCAGCCAGCTCTTGAGTTATTACGGGCAGTTTGCCGTAGAGGATTTACGTTCTTGGGAGAACTCAACACCCAACCAGTCAGAGGAGGAGGTTGAAGTGACGTGCTCGCACTCCATCCATCTGACGAGAGTTGAAGAAGGACAAGGACCGGGAGCGGTTGATCCAGTGGACTGGTAGACGGGGCATTTACCAGCTGGAGATAGATCGTAGGAACTTTGTACCAGATTACTCTTATAGTGAATTTCCAGTGAGACGACTGGAGAGTGGACGTAGATCAGTTGATCGAACCACTATAAAAATCCTTTGCCTTTATTTGCTTTCAGTATTTAAATTTGTATTTGAAACCCAGCACTCAAGTGCTGGTGTATATCTGAAAACTGATAACTGTGCAAACTAGGCTTAAAATATTCTAAGTGTTGAGCTATCAGCTGACCAGCCAGTCAGCCAGTCAGCTGAGCAACCAGCAGGACAGAGTGCAAGTTAGACTTATAAGTTCAATATTTCCGCTGCGTAACGTTATACACTCTGATAAACCGGGACCAACACAGCTGAAGCATGACAAGATTACCATCTCAATGGGCAGCAGAGAGCGAGTCTCAGTAGTAGCCATTGGAGATTTTACTTTATGCTTTGCAAACAATGTTTTGATTTTGAGAGATGTTTTATATGTGCTGGTTTTTCGGCGGAACTTAATTTTAGTTTCCAAGTTATTTTGTGATGGATATTCAGTTATTTTTGATAGTGGAGTTTCTATCATTGGTAATAACGGTGTTATCTGTCATGGCAAACTTATTGACTCTCTCTATATCATTGATTGTATGCATAAATCTTCCTGAATGTTGCAAACTCATCCAATGATAATAATCATTTAAAGAGAAATTTTTCTTTTGATGAGGATCAAACATATCTCTGGCACTTGAGACTAGGTCACATCAATCTAAAGAGGATTAAAAGATTAGCATGCGATGGACTCTTGGATTCTTTTCAAGTGGTACCGCATCAAATCTGTGAGTCCTGTATAGAGGGAAAGATGACGACCAGGACTTTTAAGGCAAGTTAGCCTCGAGCAGAGAATGTGTTGGAATTTCTCCACTCTGACTTATGAGGACCAATGTCCACGCAAGCTCGTGGAGGTTATGAGTACTTCGCCACATTCATTGATGATTACTCAAGATTCGGATATGTCTATTTGCTTCGCCATAAGTCTGAATGCTTTGAGAAATTCAAAGAGTTTAGGACTGAGGTAGAAAAGAAACTAGGGAAGACTATCAAGACACTACGATCAGATCGTGGTGGTGAATACCTCAGTAACGAGTTCTTGCAATACTTGTCAGATAACGGGATTACATCCCAATGGACTGCACCAGGAAACCCTCAACAAAATGGTGTAGCGGAAAGAAGAAATAGAACTCTCTTGGAAATGGTCAGGTCGAAGATGAGTTATGCAAGCTTGCCTATTTCATTTTGGGGATATGCCTTGGAGACAGCGGCCTACTTGCTTAACCTAGTACCTTCTAAATCAGTTCCTATAACACCTCTGGAACTCTGGTACGGGCAAAAGCCAAGTTTGAACAGAGTGAGGGTTTGGGGTTGTCCAGCATATGTGCTGACAAAGGAACCTGATAAGTTAGAAAGTAAGTGTAAGCTGATGCTGTTTGTAGGATATCCCATGCAAACGAAAGGTGGTTATTTCTATTATCCTGAGAATCAGAAAGTTGTTGTCAGTACCAACGCAAGATTCTTGGAGGACGAATATGTAAGAAACCACATATCAAAAAGTGAAATTGTCCTCCACGAGCTTGAGGACAAGGAAGCAATTCCATCAGGAAAGCCCAGTGTAATGGTAAATCCACCTATAACAGGTGAGGCTATACCAACACTGCCACTAATGCAAGGTATGGGACCAACGCGTACTGTGCCGACTACTGACATGGTACAGATGCCTCGTCGCAGTGGGAGATTTATCCACCAACCCGAAAGGTATATGTTCGTGGGAGAGTCTTCTGACTTAATTTCGGAAAACGGACTGGATGATACCGATCCTTGGACATATGACGAGGCGGTATTTGATAAAGATGCAGACAAATGGCTGATCGCCATGGATTCGGAAATAGAATCCATTACGGCTATGGATGTATACCAGAAAACTGATTTGCCAGATGGTTTTCGAGCCATAGGGTGCATATGGGTATACAAAAGAAAGAAAGGAGCGAATGGTGAGATTACAGCTTTCAAAGCAAGGTTGGTGGCGAAGGGTTATAGTCAGAAAGAAGGTGTAGACTATGACGAGACCTTCTCACCGGTAGCCATGTTTAAGTCCATTCGAATACTCCTAGCCATAGCAGCACATAAGGACCTAGAAATCTGGCCGATGGATGTCAAAATCGCGTTTCTAAACAGGTACCTTGAAGAAGGTAGGGACATCTATATGCAACAGTCAGAAGGTTATGTGCAGAAGGGCGAAGAACATTTGGTCTGGAAGCTAAGGAAGTCGTTGTATGGACTTAAACAAGCTTCACGGTCATGGAATTGCATTTTGATGAAGTGATTAAATCCTATGGATTTTCACAATGCTCAAAAGAGAGTTGCGTGTACCGTCTATGTGTCAGTGGAAGCGTGGTGTTCCTTGCACTTTATGTAGATGATATTCTCCTATTTGGCGACAATGTGGAAGTATTGTCGGGCATAAAGGGGTGGTTATCCGAGCAGTTTCATATGAAGGACCTTGGGGAGGCAGGATACATCCTAGGGGTAAAAGTATTGCGGGAGCGCAATAAGAGGATGCTGACCTTGTCTCAAGGATCATATGTGGATACTGTGATTGCCCTTTTCAGCATGCAAACTGCCAAGAAAGGTCTGTTACCCTTCAGACATGGCATATATCTTTCCAAGGATCAGTGTCCGGTGACACAAAGGGAGAAAGATGAAATGAGGAACGTGCCGTATGCATCGGCCATGGGGAGCCTCATGTATGCAATGCTATGTACGAGGCCAGATATTTGCTTTGATGTAGGCATGGTAGCGAGAAACCAGTCTAACCCTGGACAGGCGCATTGGACCGCGGTAAAGCACATACTCAAATACCTGAAAAGGACTAGAGACTATTGTCTCATCTATCAGTGTGGGGAGTTGTGCCCTGTGGGTTATACTGATTCGGATTTCCAAGCAGACCGAGACGAAAAGAAGTCCACCTCTGGCTATGTGTTTACATTGGGAGGTGGGGCTAGGGGTGTTCATGAGCCGAGTCGAGCTCGAGCAGGGCCAAGCTCGAGCTCGAGCTTGACAAGAAAATTGAAGCTCGAGCTCGAGCTCGAGCTCGACCGAGCTTGGATTTTTCAGGCTCGAGCTCGACTCGGTGGAAAGCTCGTGAAGCTCGAGCTCGACTCGAGCTCGATATTTATTAATTTTACATTTTAATAAAATACATAAATTTAATTAAAATGTAAGAATTGAACAATAAAACTTTCACATTATATATATGTTTTGCTTAATACAAGTCTAGATTGAAAAACGATAAAGTATAAAACTTATTAGAACATAAATAACTCTAAATTACATCTAAATAAACTAGAACAGTGATAGAAATTCAAAATAATATATCAAGCAACATCCGTCAACCAACAATCAAACCTGCAAAATAAAAAATGAAAGAATTAATATTGAAAAAATTACTTGAATCATAAGTGACAAAAATCTAAAACAAACAACTAATGATAAATAACATGGATTCATTACACCACCTACTAAGAGGAGGAGATGAATGTTTACGGATAAAACATAAAAAAATCTGAAAAAGAAAGAATGATGCAATATAAGAAGATGAATGAACATTTGACATCTGCATCTATTAACGAGGCAATGAATAATTCCAAAAACATGATTGATGAAATAGGAAGCAAACAAAACCTACAAGAAAAAAATACTTGCATATGCAAAAGAAACATCAAACAACAATAACAAATTGCTGGACAAGGATAGAGAGAGATAAGAAGTGGGCGCTGATATTTTTAATTTCAGAGACGAGAATTGATGAGTGAAAAATTGAAATAGCATAAATTACCTTTCTATATGCTTAGTTGTTGCTGTCGAAGATGAGCAAGTGCGATAGTTTGAGAAATAAAAGAGTAACGACGAGAGAAAGGGGAGAAGCGGCGAGGGGAAGGAAAGAGTTGATAGAAAAATTAAAATGTTAGGGTTTGGTTATTAATATAGTGGGAAATATTGTAAATAAATATAACATTAGGGGTAATTTTATAAAATTAATAAGTTAAACTCGATTAGGCTCGCGAGCCTTTCGAGCCTTATATTATTAAGCTCGAGCTCGAGCTCGAGACCTACTCGAGTAGCTCGAGCTCGAGCTCGACTCGACTAACATCGAGTCAATTTCGAGTTTTTTTTTAGCCGATCTCGAGTAACTCACGAGCTGGCTCGGCTCATGAACACCCCTAGGTGGGGCCATATCATAGAGGAGTGCAAAGGAGAAGTTCATTGCGGGCTCCACCATGGAAGCAGAATACGTGGCAGCTTCTGAAGCTTCAAAAGAAGCAGTATGGTTTCGAAACTTTCTTCCGGAGTTGGACGTGATTCCTAAGCTCCCAAGACAATCACGATATATTGTGATAATTCGGGAGTTATGGCTAATTCAAAGGAACCACGAACTCACAGAGCTACAAAACACATTGAAAGGAAGTACCATATTATACGAGAAATCGTAGCAAGGGGTGATGTGCTAGTAGAGAATATTGATACAAGAGATAATCTGCCTCAGAAGGTCTACGAGATGCATGTATGTAACCTTGGGCTGAAGGCAAAGCTCTCTGATATGTGTGTAATTTGTACTATTTTTTGGAGTTTGAATTGAATGAATTGATGAGGATTAGGTGCACAAATCACACACATATCTTTTCTTTTTATTAATTTTTCTTCACTGGGTGTTCGAGAGTTGTTTTGAGTGTGCAGGACATAAAACGTGTTGGAAATTCGAGTTTTGGAGCAAAATTGTAGCTGACGGCGAAATGAATCCCGTTCAGGACACACATGCCCCATTCGGGACAGAAAAAAGAAGAAAAAGGACGAAGGCCGAAGCCCATCCCATTTGGGATGGCTCGGTCCCGTTCGGAACCCATGTTCGGGATGCCCCGTTGCGTTCGGAACTCGGAAATTTGGCATGAATTTGAGGAGAGAAAAACAGGAAGGCCAAAGCCCATCCCGTTTGGGACCAATCCGTCCCGTTCGGGACCTGTCGTGGTTTTTCAACAAGAAGTTTATTCCATCCCGCTCGGGATGGAAATTTTCAAAGCAAGATTCTGCTCGGGATCGAAGTGCTGGGGCTACGGATTTCTCAACTATAAAAGGCCAAGGGATGTCACAAAATAAGGGTTCGACTTTTATAAACCCTAGAGAGAAAATGGCACGAAATATAAGCGAGATTCACGTCTCAAGGCTGGGAATCGAAGGTGGAAGGTAGTCTTGGAAGCTAGAATTTAAGATTCATCTTAAAAACACTAAGCTTTCTTGTTTTCTCTTTCTCTTCTATGATTCAATTTGGGATTTTGATGTTTTTTTATTGTATTCATGAGTAGCGAAACTCATTGTTGAGGATTTGGATGTGATTGGGATTGATTTGAATATTGTTTGGATTTGAGTAATAGAATTTCCCAGGGTTTGATTATTATTGTGGAATTGAATTTGTGTTCCTTTCGTGTTTGATCACCATGTGTTGGAAAGTATGCATCAATGAACTAACTTAATAGGTTTGTTAATTAGAGGGGATTGCAATAATAATTCGGTGTTGTTCCACTTAGAAGATAAGTGAATTGATATCTAGGTCATTAATTCTTGAGCTTTTGGGAGTTAATCGAAATCAACATACTTATACTTAGGTTGAGATTGAGATTAATCTACGGTTGTTGCACCGGTACTAAGGGTAATAACTCGAATCAGTGAATTGATCCAAATTATCTAACGGAAATTGGTTCGTAAGTTAAGAAGTCCAAACATATTCTTAAATCTACCCCAATCCATCCTATGTTCCTCAACTATTCTCTCTTTTGTATTTTATTTAGTTGTTACATTAATCTTTAGAATTTTAGGTAGTTTACAATTGATAATTCAAAGTCATTTTATCGCATCTAGATATTAAGTTCCATAATCAATACATTTTACTTAAACAACGGGCGAATTGAGTCTTCGTGTTCGATAATTTTTACTTGATAAAAATATTGCATCAAGTTTTGGCGCCGTTGCCAGGGAATCAAGGTGTAGGTCGTTGTTTGATATTAGGGGATTTAAAAGCTTGGTAGTCTAGATTTATTATATAGTTACTTAATTTTAGTTCTTGTTGGTGCAGGTTGTGGATGATTACAAGGGCTAAGGCAAAGAAAATACAAGAACAGGCAGCACAGGTAGTAGTGAAAGAAGACATGGCTGAGGAAGATCAAAGGAATGACAGACAACTGATCGAGAATCTGCAAAGGCAGCTGGAAGAAGTCCGAGCCCAGGTTAACAATAATGCGGGGGAACGGGAGCATAGAGAAGAAAGGAGAAATCCTCTTCAAAATCTATTCCAACCTTCGAGGGGAGAATCTACTGATGGATTCAATTTGCGGACTGACGCAACTCACTTCGAGATCACACCCCAGCTTGCTCAGATGGTACAGAAGAATCAATTCGGAGGGAAACCTAATGAAGATCCGAATAGTCATATCACGCAATTTCTGGAGGTAGCAGACATGATAAAGATCAATCAAGTCCCTCAGGAGCAAATCGGGATGTACCTATTTTCCTTCTCCTTGAAGGACGAAGCTAAGTCTTGGTTGATAGGATTGAAAAAGAATGAGATAAGAACATGGGCAGATCTGAAGGAGATGTTTTTGATGAATTATTTCCCACCAGGGCTAACATTGAAAAGGAAGGCAGAAATTCAGGCATTCAGCCAGCAATATGATGAGCCGCTGTACGAGGCATGGGACAGGTTTCGAGAGATGCTGAGAAAATGTCCAAAACATGGGATGTCTGATGCAGAAATTATTTGCCTCTTTTATGTTGGAGTAGATAATGACACGCAACTCCGACTGGATAATATTGGTGGAGGAGATTTCCTTGATCTAGAGGAAGATGAGGCCATGAAGGCGATTGAAAAGCTGGCCGAAAACAGTTACAAGTGGCCAAAAGAAAGAAGGGATTATAGAGTTGTGAAGAGTGTTGCTGCTACACGGGATCAGGAAGAGATGAAGGAAAAAATGGCTTCTTTGGAAACAAAGATGGATCTTCTTCTCTTGGATAGAACTCAACAACAACAGCAGCAAATGGGGAGTTCCTCAAGGGGAGGAACTTAGATTCTAAATCAGTACAACGAAATGGCACAATTGGAGGCCCAGTCAGTAGATGATGTGAACTACATTGGCAGAGGAAATTATGGTAACTACCGAAGGCCGTACTATCAGAATGATAACCCTCCATATCATCCCAATAACCGATTCCACCCGAATCTATCTTATGGGAATCCGAATAATGCTATGAATCCACCTCAAAGATTTGAACAGAGAGGAGAAGGATCGAATCAGGGGAATGGGGGTGATAATATGAGGAGGCAGTATGGGCAGCAGGACAGAAGAGGACAAAGTTCGAGAGAAGAGGAACTTGAGAAGAGATTTGATAAATACGACAGTATGATGACAGAAATGCAGAATCAAATCTCTACTATTGCTAAGCATGTGAGCGGGAATCATAAGCAGGGGCAGTTTCCCAGCGATACTGAGGCCAACCCAAAGAAGAACTGCAGTGCTATAACCACAAGAAGTGGTAGGTCATATGACGAGCCCAGTAACCCCACAGCGGGTAAAGACAAACAAGGGCACCAAGATAAAATTTCAGAAGAGGAGGAGATTGAAACGAATGTGACTCCCCAGCTAGTCAAAACACAAAAGGGGAGCACATCTGAGGAAATTTCCAAGGGAAGCAACATACCCTTTCCTCAGAGACTTGCGAAGAATAAGTTGTGCAAGCAATTTGCAAGGTTTTTAGACCATTTGAAAAAGGTGCAGATTAATTTGCCACTGATGGAAGTTTTGCAAGATATTCCTGGTTATGCCAAATTCCTGAAGGAATCGGTGACACAAAGAAGGAAATTTGGAGAGTTCGAAACAGTGAACTTATTTGAAGAGTGCAGTGCAGTGATCCAGAAAAAGATGCCTATCAAGAGGCAAGATCCGGGGAGTTTCACCATCTCCTGTGTGATTGGTGGATTGGAGTTTGGCCATGCATTGTGTGATTCGGGTGCGAGCATTAATCTGATGCCGCTATCTATCTTCAATAGACTGCAGATTGGGGAGATCAAACCAACCACCATTACTCTCCAAATGGCAGATCGCTCTCTATCACAGCCAAAGGGAATTGTGGAAGATGTTCTGGTCCGAGTCAAGGATTTTATATTCCCCGCGGATTTTGTAGTTCTGGATATGGAGGAAGACAAGAATGTGCCGTTAATTCTTGGGAGACTGTTCTTGCGTACAGGAGGAGCCTTGATCGATGTGAGGGAAGGAGAGCTGACTCTCCGTTTCAATGACCAGAAGATTACATTCTCCATCTCAGATGCGATGAAGAAACATGAGGACAGGTACGATGAGTTCAACAACATTGAGGTAATTTCTTTTCCTTTGTCTTTTGGTCATGAGAAGAAAGATGCTCTGGAAGAGGTTATTCATGACTCTTTGCACTCTAACCTTGATTTTGATGAGCTTTATGAGGTTTGTGATGAGTTACTAGAGATGGTGAAAGCGTTGGAAGATGCACCAGAGGTCAGACCAAAACAGGATGTGAAGTTTCTGGAATTGAGGACTAAGGAGGAAGAGCTAGAGGCGAGATTGAAGAAGGAACGGAGCAAGAACAAAGCCCCAGTGGTGGAGTTAAAGGAACTGCCAGATAGCCTCAGATATATCTTCCTAGGGGAGAAGGACACTTATCCAGTAATTGTTAACTCTGCATTGTCTGACGTGGAGATTGAAAAGCTGAAGAGGGTCCTGAGGATGCACAGATCAGCTATAGGGTGGCAGATTTCCGACATAAGGGGGATCAGCCCGTCTATTGTGATGCACAAAATTATTCTGGAAGAAGGGAGCAAGCCAAATAGACAACCTCAAAGGAGACTGAATCCAAAGATGCAAGAGGTGGTGAAAAAGGAGGTGATGAAGCTGCTGGATAATAATATCATCTATGCTCCGAGTGATAGTGAGTGGGTTAGCCCGACTCACATGGTTCCGAAGAAAGGGAGATTCGAGAAGGTTATCAAGCCTGGAGGAGAAGAAGTGATCGAGAGACCAACTACAGGATGGCATTTCTGCATTGATTACAGGGCTTTAAATAATGCAACTCTTAAAGATCATTTTCCTTTACCCTTTATTGATCAAATGCTTGACCGTCTTGCAGGAAAGTCTCATTATTGCTTCTTGGATGGATACTTCGGATACAATCAGATTGTGGTGGCACCTAAAGACCAGCACAATACATCCTTCACTTGCCCCTACGAGATTTTTGCCTATCGGAGGATGCCCTTTGGGCTGTGCAATGCGCCGGCGACTTTTCAAAGGTGTATGATGTCTATATTTCATGGTCTTATTGAAAATATTATGGAAGTTTTTATGGACGATTTTTCTGTATTTGGCTTGTCTTTTGATGATTGCTTAGAGAATTTAAAAACTGTGTTGCAGAGATGTGAGGAGACTAACCTAGTATTAAATTGGGAAAATGTTATTTTATGGTTAGAGAGGGAATTGTGTTAGGACATAAGGTCTCTAGTAGGGGGATAGAGGTTGATAAGGCTAAAGTGGTAGCAATTGAACAACTCCCCTTGCCTAAGACAGTAAAAGGGGTTAGGAGTTTCTTGGGACATGCTGGGTTTTCTAGGAGATTCATCCAAGATTTTTCCAAGATAACCAAACCCTTGTGTAGTTTCCTAGAGAAAGATGTCCCCTTTGATTTTTGTGAAGACTGTGTGAAAGCTTTTGAGAGGTTGAAAAACGCATTAGTAACAGCTCCTCTGTTAGTGACTCCTGATTGGGAGGAGGATTTTGTTTTAATGTGTGATGCTAGTGACTCTGCTGTGGGGGTAGCTCTTGGACAGATTAAGGATAAAATTTTTAGGGTTATTGCCTATGCTAGCAAAACGTTAAATCCTGCTCAATTGAATTACACTGTGACTGAGAAAGAATTACTTGCTGTTGTTTATGCCTATGATAAGTTTCGAGCTTATTTAATAGGAGCAAAATCTGTAGTTTACACTGATCATGCAGCAATTAGATACTTGTTTGCTAAAACTGATTCTAAGCCTAGGTTGCTTAGATGGATTTTTATTTTGCAAGAGTTTGACATGGAAATTAGGGATAAGAAAGGTTGTGAGAATGTAATTGCAGATAATCTTTCTAGGTTAGAGAATCCAGTTGAGGGTGATAATCCGGATAGTTTGATTAAAGAAGATTTTCCTGATGAGAGAATTATGACTGTGGTAGTTGCTAGTGTTCCATGGTATGCTGATTTCTGTAATTTTCTGGTCGCAGGTGTATTACCTCCTGATTTGGAGCCCTATCAGCGGAAGAAATTTCTGAAGGAGGCCAAGTTCTACTATTGGGAAGAGCCGTATCTGTTCCGCAGATGTGCTGACGGTATTATTCACAGTTGCGTCCATCAGAGCGAATGGAGGAAGATTATAGAGGAGTGCCATCACTCGGTAAGTGGGGGTCACTTTGGTGCAAACCGAACCGCATTGAAGGTACTAGCTTGCGGATTTTATTGGCCTTCTGTGTTTAAGGATTATATTGCTTTGGTGAGAACGTGTGATAGATGTCAGAAGATGGGGAATATAACCAGAAGGGATGAGATGCCCCAAAAGATCTTTATTGAGGTTGACATATTCGATGTATGGGGGATTGACTTTATGGGCCCTTTTCCCCCATCTTTTGGTTTTAAATATATTCTTCTTGCTGTGGATTATGTGTCTCGATGGGTGGAGGCCATACCCACTATTACTAATGACTCTCAAGTGGTGCTTAAGTTTTTGCAGGCTTTAGTTGCTCGGTTTGGCATTCGCAGAGCTTTGGTGAGTGATGGAGGCATTCACTTCTGCAACAAACTCATGGATAAACTTCTGGCTCGGTATGGGGTGCGACAAAGAGTAACAACAGCTTATCATCCGCAAGCCAATGGGCAGGTTGAACTGGCCAATCGAGAGATCAAGCAGGTGCTCGAGAAAATGGTATTGAATAGGAAGGACTGGAGCAAGCGACTTGATGAGGCTTTGTGGGCCTACCGAACAGCCTTCAAGACACCGATCGGCATGTCCCCGTACCAGTTGGTTTATGGAAAATCTTGCCATCTTCCGGTTGAAGTTGAGCACAAGGCGTTTTGGGCCATAAGGACATTGAACTTGGATTTTCTGAAAGCTCAGGGGGACCGGGTGCAGAAGCTGAATGAGCTGGATGAGTGGAGACACGAGGCATATGAGAGCACAAAGTTGTGCAAGGAGAGAGCTAAACGGTTTCACGACCGACAGATTCTAGTGAAGAAGTTCTACAAAGGTGATATGGTTCTTGTGTTTCACTCTCGTTTAAAATTGTTTAAGGGTAAATTCTGTTCTCGTTGGACAGGGCCATACAAGGTGCGAGAAGTGTTCGAGAATGGTACTTTGGAACTGGAGACTGAAGATGGCCACTACTTCAAGGTGAATGGGCACCAGGTTAAGCGATTTCACACTTCCGAGCAACCTCGAACTGTGAATGAAATCTCCCTTGCATGAAGGTAAGTAGGTGAGATTGTCGAGCTCCCGACGTTAAATGCAGCGCTTCTTGGGAGGCAACCCAAGTTCGATTAACTTGTCTTGTTTTCATTGATGGATTAGAATGCATTGTTTTTAATATTGTTTTGCATTGTATTAAGTTTGGGGGAACTCTGTGTTACTAATGATTGTTGGAAGTTGATTGGAGTGATGTAGGGATGAAAATACTTCATTTTGGGGGAAAATTACGCGAAGGGCCGTGACAAATCCCGAGCGGGACCATCTTTTCCCGTTCGGGATGCAAAAAAATCAAGAAATCATTGATCAGCCGAACTCAATCCCGAGCGGAACCATCTTGTCTCGCTCGGGACGCGTAACATCGGGAGAATTTTGACGTATCCTGAGCGGGAGCTTCACATCCCTCTCGGAATGGGATTTTGCAGAATTTCGGATTCACCGTGGTGTATCCCGAATGGGATCCTTGTGTCCCGTTCGGGACCGGTCTAATTGCAGGCGCGAACCTTGTTGGTCGAGTCGTCCCGAACGGGATAAGGCTGTACCGTTCGGGACCGTTCGCGAGTATAAATACAGACCACGCGGGATGAGTTCATTTCTCGCCCCTCTCTACCAACGGTATCGTTTTTCTTTCCTTTGCATTCCTTCGATTTTTCGGCGAACATAAGGTAATTTCTCCTCCTCTTTCATGTTTATTTCATGTTTTAGTTTGATTATTGAGTATTGAATGGATTGATTGGGGATGAGTCATGCTTAGAGTTCTAGCCTAGGGTTTTATGGTTGATGAACATAAGGTGTTCGATTTAATGCCTCAATACAGGTTTGGTGTTTGAATTCTATATAATTGCGGTTATTGGGCATAGTTTCTTGATATTGAATTTGATTGATAGAGATTTTGTGAAACTTGGAGGTTGTTGATGCTACTTGCAATTTTTAGGGCTTGATTTAAATCTTTAAATTGTGGTTGTACTCATGTGAATTGTGGGTTTCTGATTTGGCTATGATAATTCTTCATAAACATGAATTATTGTGGGATATTCTTTGTGCTTTGAAGTTTGGATATCTTTTGGGATGAATTGGTGAATGATTTTTTTGGTTTGATTGTTGCAGAGAATATGGCACCAAATACCCGTGTTGCACGCTCCACTAATTTCACCGACGATGAGTACAAGGCGCTAAAAGCCCTGAGCAAGTGTGTGGTGCATGGTTCTAAATACCCGTGCCCAACAACTCTTACCGCATTGGGCATCAAGGAGGATGTCGAAACTTTGTTTCAGAATATTGGATGGGATGCCCTGCTTGAGGAAAGGTGGCCAGCGTTTGAGGAGCAAACTAGGGAGTTCTTGGCATCCGCTTCTGTGAAGAGGAGCCCCGGAAGCGTGCCTAGCCACCTAACATTCAAAATGGGGGGCAAACGATACACTTTGGAGCGTGCAGAGCTCGATGTTATTTATGGCTATGCACAGGGGTCGAAATACATACCTGATGACTTCCATCCCAAGGACTGCTGGGAAATGATCTCTGGCGAGACAGTTTTGGGGACACTAAGGATGAAGCTGGCCAAGGGTTCTCTTATTAGGAGCCCGGTCCTGCGTTACATCCACAAGACCATTGCAAACTCGGTCTCCGGATGCCATGAGAGCAACAACGTCATCATCTCGGAGCTTTATCTGCTCCATTCCTTGCTTGCTGGAGTCCCCTTCTCCATGGCTGCTATGGCCATGGACAATTGGAGCCGAGCCCCCACCCGTACCAACATTTATTGTGGCGGCCTAATCACTCCCATCCTCGACCACTTCAAGATCCCTCGGGAAGGCACGGAGGTGCCACCGTCTGTGGTGGACCTCCCGGTGCTCACGCTGGCAAAATACATATCTACCCCCCGAGAGAATCCTGTCTTGTATAGGGTTGTTGGAGATGCTTGGATGATGTTGCCTAATACTGCTGCCACCACCATTATTGCTCCAGATTCCGCGGCAAATCTATTGTCGGACTCGCCCGAGCACAAAGCCAGATGGTACAAAAAAGGCCGAGATGGGACGTATGGAAGTTATGAGCATACTATTCCTGTCCAGAAGGACAATGAGGATGAGTCCATGGATGAGGAGGAGCCGCAGCACGAGCAGGGCACCGGGACGTCTTCGGCTGGAGGTCGTCGCCCCTGGCAGACTGAGATGTTGGAGATAATGCAGAGCATGTCGTCTTCTATGGTTGGATTGGACATGAGGATGGCGGGCTTAGGTACTGAGGTGACCGGATTGAGAGCTGATTTGGGTACCCAGAGGACTTGGATGGAGCAAAGATTTGATGGAGTGAACAACAGATTATCCGGCGTCGAGACTGAGCTGAACGACTTGATTGCTCATTTCCTGCTTACTATCGGAGGGGCAGGAGGAATGATGATGCTCCGGGCTCTACCCAGCAGTGATCACCGTCTTTCCACTTTTTCAAACTTAGTCGTCTTCGAACTAAGTTTGGGGGGGTTGGACGGACGCCGGTTCTCTCTCTATCCCTATCCTTTTTACTTGTTATGATTGGAACTATTTTACCTGCTTTTCTATTGTACTGAATATCTAGTTAGTTTGATGTCGGTTTCACTTGATGTAGTTGTTTTGAATTATTTCGATTTGGTTGTAAAATGATTAATCTGTGACTGATGGAGGTTGTTGATATTTGGAAATTGTTGGTTTTTGGCTGTTTGCTATGGTGATGGATACAGGTGGATAGAGCTTTAACAAGCAGAACCATGCCGAAATTTTTTGTTTTCCACCTGGTTTAACTGTCGGAAGTTGGGTACACACACTCTTACACTTAACTCTCACACTTAGCATGAATTGAATGATTTCTTTTGAGTTTGAGTACTTGCAAGTGAAGTGTGCTTGATTGTGTTAACTTGGGCTTGAGATTGAAATCGTGACGAGGCATGGACATGATTTGAATCGTTTGAGCTCATGATAGGGCGGAATAACTTGAAATTGATGCATGCTTTTGGTTGAACAAATTTGGCATTTGACGTCATGTTATATTAATGCTTAGAACTCAACAATTTTAAACTGGTGAGATTTGAGCCTAATAAGTCATTTTACCTCATTACTTATTGGTTGTGAGAGGCAAGACACAAGTGAAATGAGTAGAGTCTGTCGATGCCACTTAGTTTAACACGTTACATTGAACTAGAAAATGATCTTAGGCCATTCCTTCTTAGTACCTACCTTTGATATTGTTGGAGAATAAGGTGGAAACATAATTGCCCTAACCATTGTTTTGGAGCCACTTTGAGTCTTAAATTCTTTCATATGTGCTTAGGAACAAGTTGTGGGTTGGGATGAGTTGAGATAAGAAGAAGTGAGTGCTTGGATTAAATCTTGTGTGTGAGTTGAAATAATGAATGACAGAAATTTTGTGGGAAAGAAAGAGAAAAAATGAAAAGAGAAAAGAGAAAGAGGAAAAGAAAAAGAAAGAAAAAAAAAACAATTGAAAAAAAAATGGTTTGAATGCATATTTAGTGATAAAAAGTGGGAACTTATCAGATTGTGGAATTGAAGTATGTACTTATGTGTTGAAGGGTTGATTGGTTGAATGTTGAGAAGAGGGCGGGATGAATGAGTCACTTTTGCCTAAAACACCCTACCTGTTAGTAAGCCACGTTACAACCCGATAAAAGTCCTATTTGATTCTAGGACGATGTTTCAATGTGAACAAATGTGGCAGAGATGAATGATATGAATGAAACTAGTGTACTTGTGCTTGAGTGAAAGAAAGAAATAAAATTAACCTTATACAGCTGAGTGTGAGTGTTACACCTTATATGATCACATGCCGGTAAGGTTGAGTTCTTTGCATTAATCCAAACATGGTGGATAATGAAAACTTTGTGAGATCGAAATATGCATTGATAGATAGTGGTGAGCCGTGAAGCATTGCACCAAGCGAATGAAAATCTAGTTTTTGTTTTTGATTGAGGACAATCAAAGGTTTAAGTTTGGGGGGTTTGATATGTGTGTAATATGTACTATTTTTTTGGAGTTTGAATTGAATGAATTGATGAGGATTAGGTGCACAAATCACACACATATCTTTTCATTTTATTGATTTTCCTTCACTGGGTGTTCGAGAGTTGTTTTGAGTGTGTAGGACATAAAAAGTGTTGGAAATTCGAGTTTTGGAGCAAAATTTTAGCTGAGGGCGAAGTGAGTCCCGTTCAGGACAAACATGTCCTGTTCGGGATAGAAAAAAGAAGAAAAAGGACGAAGGCCGAAGCCCGTCCGTTCGGGATGGCTCGGTCCCGTTTGGAACCCATGTTCGGGATGCCCCGTTGCGTTCGGAACTCGGAAATTTGGCGTGAATTTGATGAGAGAAAAAGGGGAAGGCCAAAGCCCATCCCGTTCGGGACCAATCCATCCCATTCGGGACCTGTCGTGGTTTTTCAACAAGAATTTTATTCCATCCCGCTCGGGATGTAAGTTTTCAAAGCAAGATTCTGCTCGGGATCGAAGTGCTAGGGCTGCGGATTTCTCAACTATAAAAGGCCAAGGGATGTCACAAAATAAGGGTTCGACTATTATAAACCCTAGAGAGAAAAAGGCACAAAATATAAGCGAGATTCAAGTCTCAAGGCTGGGAATCGAAGGTGGAAGGAAGTCTTGGAAGCTAGAATTGAAGATTCATCTTAAAAACACTAAGCTTTCTTGTTTTCTCTTTCTCTTCTATGATTCAATTTGGGATTTTGATGTTTTTCATTGTATTCATGAGTAGCTAAACTTATTGTTGAGGATTTGGATGTGATTGGGATTGATTTGAATATTGTTTGGATTTGAGTAATAGAATTTCCCAGGGTTTGATTGTTATTGGGGAATTAAATTTGTGTTCCTTTCGTGTTTGATCACCAAGTGTTGGAAAGTATGCCTCAATGAACTAACTTAATAGGTTTGTTAATTAAAGGGGATTGCAATAATAATTGGGTGTTGTTCCACTTAGAAGATAAGTGAATTGATATCTAGGTCATTAAATCTTGAGCTTTTGGGAGTTAATCGAAATCAACATACTTAGAGTTAGGTTGAGATTGAGATTAATCTACGGTTGTTGCATCGGTACTAAGGGTAATAACTCGAATCAGTGAATTGATCCAAATTATCTAACGGAAATTGGTTCGTAAGTTAACAAGTCCAAATGTATTCTTAAATCTACCCCAATCCATCCTATGTTCCTCAACTATTCTCTCTTTGATATTTTATTTTGTTGTTACATTAATCTTTAGAATTTTAGGTAGTTTATAATTGATCATTCAAAGTCATTTTATCGCGTCTAGATATTAAGTTCCAAAATCAATACCTTTTACTTAAACAACGGGCGAATTGAGTCTTCGTGTTCGATAATTTTTACTTGATAAAAATACTGCATCACTATCCACGTAGAATGTTTGATGTAATAGCTAGATTAGTTTAGACGCGTTATACTCTGGAAAGCACCTGTATAATGCTTTGAGTATAAGTGGGAGATTGATGGATTTATATACTGAAAGCATTATGATTGGTATATTATGTACAAGGTCGATTGGTTAATATACTGGGAATCATAAATGTTGTATGTTCATCTCCTGTCTGAATTAACAAACATGTGTCGCAAACGCAATTATCCTCTTATCTCGTTGATAGGGAGATCATACGGTGTGTAGAAGATCACGAAAGATCGTATGGATCGTTTGACCTAGCGAGATATAAATGGTTATCACAGCTGAGACAGTTCCAGGATAAACTGTCGGTGTAGGCGGCAGCATACGCAGTAATAAACATCTTATCTTGGATGGCTTGGTATGCTGGTGTGGGGCACACATTGATAAGGACCTAAGTCGAGATCGATTCTTTTATCTGACATTAAAAGAATCTAGATCTCTATGGCTTGATGAGATCCTAAGCCTATATGAAGGTACAGAAGTATATGCAGATTGTGTAATACTTTGAGTTGCAGTGAAAGGCTCTAGTTGAGCTTGTATATCTGTATCTTAGGTAATAGCAGTTTGTGTATGACTGTCTGGTACTGGAACTAGGTAACCACATCCAGTATAGGATGGTGACATTCCCTGAACAGCTCAAAAGGTTCGTTATGCTAAAGTCCTGTAGGCTGATTAAGTTCAAGCATATGTGAAAAGGTTTGAGTGGATTGATTCAGGAATATAAGATGTTAATTAATTAAATAGCTTGTCAGAGCTCAAATTAATTAACGAATGTCTGTAACCTTAAATGTGGGGATATACCGAGCCCATGCAACCTGTACCTCAAAACGTGGTAGCAAATAGGTAGGACAGTATTGATTCTCTGGTGGAATGAATCAATATTAATTAATTAATTATATTCTGGGTTGAATATGGGAATTAATTAATTAATATGCCTCATTTGCTATTTGCATTCTGGTCTCTGGTCTGGCCCATGAAACTCAAGCCCAATAGAAGTCCAGTATTTTCCTATAAATAGGCCTCAGTTCCTCAGATCTCAACACACCACAAGATCATAAGTTGCACACAACAAACCAGGTTTTGGGAGATGTGGTGATCGACTAGATCTGAGAAACGAGGAGGAAATTCTGCTTCTCAACCGGGCAAGGAATCTGAAGGGAATCTTCACCATATATTCAGATTGAGTTGGGATACAGATTAGAAGATCAGATTATGAGGGTTTTTCTTCTCTCTCTCCTTGTTTTCGAAAATAATTAATTTATTTTTCATAAGATTTATTTCCTCAATTTGTTAGAAATTAAATCTTTGTGCGTGGGTAAGATCAAGAGGAATCTCCGCGCACTCGTTCTTCAGGGTTTCTTAATCCAGGTATTCCGCATAAACCCCCTTATGCATATTCAACAGGAGCATGCTAGGATTAATCATAGGCATAGCAATTTATTTTTGATATTCCAATTAACGATCCTTGGCAAACGGACTTCGTGATTTAGTTCATGAATCCCTTCAGTTCTTGAGCACCTCGTCCAGGGTCTGCATCTCCTTTTCCACAACCTCGCAATTCTGCACATCAAAATTAGGAGGGGGCTGCTCGGCAGCTTCGGGCTGAGAATATGAGAAGCCTGGATGAGGTCAAGCGTGGTAATTTTGATATCCCCCTTGCCGGTATTGATTTTGATAACCACCATGATTCATGTAATTCTCATCAGCTACGGGGTCAACCTGTGCAACAGAAACACAAGCAGTGTTAGATGTCAGTTTCTCCATCTCTCCCTTGAGCCTCTCGACTTCCTTCTTCAGAGAATCATCCTCCTTCTTCTCTACAGCTCGGACTTGTGGTCTCCTAGGATTGCCCCACTGCTAAGTATGTAAGGCAATCTTCTTGAACAGCTTCAAGGCCTTTTCTGGTGATTTGCTCATCAATGATCTCCCAGCTGCATTGTCAACTACCTCTTGAGTCTTTTCAGTCAACCCTCTATAGAAAACAAGGGCCTGCTCCTTGGTGTCCACTCCATGACTTGGGCACCTTCGCAGCAACTCATTAAACCTACTCCACGCCTCAAATAGAGACTCATCCATCCTCTGGTGGAACTGCAAGATCTCCATCTTCTTTTGAATGATGACTGATGGTGGGAAGTAGGCGGCGAGGAACTCTGCTCTGAGATTCGTCAGTCCAGGGCTATAAACCACGTCTGAGCCTGATCCCTAAGTGAGAAGGGGAACAAACGTAGACGGATCACATCTTGGGTAACTCCTCCTTGCTTGATGGTATCACACACCTCCACGAATCCTCCACTGCTCGGCCTCTAAACTGGTTCTACTGAACCATCTGAATCAAGCCGGTTTTGAGTTCAAAGTTATTGGCGGGGATGCCAATAACAAATTCCTCATTCCCGGGATGTGGTCTGTACTTGGCCATTACATTGGGATCCTCATCATCCGAGTCATCCTGTCGGTGCCTTTCTCTCTCTCTCTCTCTTTCTCTTTCCCTTCTTTCGGCCTCGCACCTCTCTTCTTCCCTCTCTGCCATGAGCTGCTTGATGATGTCCTTCATCTGGTTGGCTTCTTGGACAAGTAAGATGGCATTCTCTTGAGTTATGAGTTGTGTGTGCGGCTCCTCCAATGGTGGCATCTCGTCCATGATTGTGTTTGTGCTTTGTTTCTCTTTGCCCTTCCTTCTTCGGATTGTGGCCTTGATTTTTGGATCAAAATTCTCGAGTGGTTTGCCCCAAGCCCTTGTGTTCATGTACCTGTGAAGAAAAACAAAGAAAACTTAAAATCAGCAGCTGTGTCGATCGACAGGCAGACTGTCGATCGAAATAGAGAGCAAAAACTGACATTCGCGTGAAACAGAAAACACGAGATTCAAACACCAAAAACCAAATTCAAATCCAAAAACTTGAACTAATAAAAACACAAAAGCCAACAAGAACGAAATGAGAACAAAAATAAGATAATATTACAGCCTCAATCCATCAGAACCTAAAAAAAATTAATAATAGGATTAATCTGACAATCCCTGGCAACGGCGCAAATTTGATAACCGCTAGAACGGTGAGCAAATAAATTTATAATTACACCCAAAGGTGGTCGATCCCACAGGGACTGTGCAACGAAATAGCCAAAGTACTAGCACAATTTCTAGAACATAGATGTTTGAGGGTTTTGAAAAAGAGATTTCGTTTTGGAATTTAAAGATGACAATGCGATAAAATAAAGGTTTTAAAACAATTAAAGAAAACACAGATCCTAGGGCAGATAATCTAATCATCAACATGCAATTTCAATCAACTCGGCAATAGGGAAAACATTAGATTTTAATGGACTAAATTCCTTGGTCTGGCAATTTAAATCCTTGATTACTAAATAGTGACTTTATCCTCTCAGTCTCAAGAACACTAATTCAGTTAATTTCAATAATTATCTAATTAATTATGCAAGTTTCTTCCTTTTGAGACAAAAGCCAACATATTTAATTCTCTCTTCCTATTAACAATTTTTACCTCTCGGTCCTTCAATTGATAACTTTAAACCTAGACTCAAATTCACCTCTCGGTCTATCTTTTAATCTAGATTATTAAATTAAATCAGAGAATTAAACCATGCCATAAGAGTCGATTTAAATTATGCATGCATCAGAAAAGATAAATCATAACCCTAGAACCTGTTAGGGTTCTAGCCACAAAACATGACTAAAACAAAAGCAAACATATAATTAACTTACAAATAGAATAGGAACCTTCAATGTCTTGAAAAGCTCCAATGCTCCAATATTCTAAGTAAAATAATGCATAAAAGATAACCTAGTTTCGTGCATAATAAAGAGTATTTATAGAGGAGCCAAAACATCTAAACTGGGTATTGGGCAAAAATAACAAAAACTGCCAAAACAGGCCCAAATCTCCATGTCGAGCCTCTTTGTCGATCGACAGGGAGCCTGTCGATTGACACAAGCGTTAGATCGAAATCTGTGCTTTCTACTTGTGTCGACTTGCATCCTTGTCCTCCCTGTCGATCGACAGGGAGTATTTCGATCGACAGAAACGTCAGTGTCGAGCTCTCCTTCTCCTGCCTTGCTCTCGATCAACATTCGACCTCTGTTTCGATCGACATGCACCACGTCGATCGACACAGAGGTTCTGCTTTGGGTTTTTGGCTTCGTCTTCCAACTTGGTCGACTTCCTGTGCGTCAATTGAAGCGGCAACTTTGTGCAACTCAGCTCTTTCATTATTTCACCTCTTTTTAGCCCTAAATACGTGCAAAACCGACCATGAACGGCATAACATCTCTAAAGTAATCTCATGATCAAAAATAACTTAAAACATAATAAAATGCACTTGAAACAATGGAGAAAAATATAGATAAATGAGTAATAATATGAGCTTATCAGGGGGTGACTCTACACTTAATTTTACATTCCCCTTTTTTAATTGTAGCTATCGACACCAGAAGAATGAAGTTACATCATTTTATAGCTTCCCCTCTGGGTTCCCGCAGTTCATGATCAGTGGAGTCAGTTTTGATGTTACTCTATCTCAACAGCAAGGATGGAAACATGGTTAGAGCAGCTTTTAGGTTCCTAAAGTGGAAGCCACATACTTCAGCAGCCACTCCACCGCCTTACTCGGTTGATCATATCCCAACCAATCCTGCAAGTCATAGAATTGATCAATGGCGATGTTCACAGAAAGCCGCACCAGCCAGTCTCGTAGCCACTTTGATGTCTGCGCCTTGCTGTGTTTATCTTTGCCACCCGAAGCACGCGAAACCCTTACAATTCGCTACCAAGGCCAGCCATAGAATCTTTCTGTTCCACCGCTGAGATCAACACCACTGCCAAGCACGTAGTGGCTGCTTTGATATTTTTTTATAATTAAAAATCAATAAATTCATAGTTTTATTTTTTTTAAAAATTATTATACCTTGCTTCGTATCACATCTCCCTATCATTTTAGCTTTAAGAAAAGATAGAAAAATATATCCCCATATTTAGAAAAATATGAGATTATGTCTTATGTTTTTTTTGTTTTAAGAAATTTTATTCAAAAATATACTTTAAGAATATTTGTCCTCCATTATTGAGTCCCCCTTAAAGCTAATTAAGTATCATGGGTATAAATGTTACCTTTACAAATTCTTAAATAATATATTTTTTTTTTTTTATCTATAAATCTAAAATATGAAATACGAATATTATTTTCCCTAATGGTAATCTATTTTAACAAGAGCACAATAAAGATTTTCAATACAAATTATTAAATTTAAAAATATAAGGCCTAAATTGAGTTATTTTAAAAAAATCAAAAGACTTTTTTTTCGGTGTGAAAAAAAAAATAATAGAAAGACTTTACCAAGCCAAATAATTACAAAACTAATTTATTTGTATTACTAGATTTACGCACGTGTGTTGGATGAATTAAAAAATAAATACTTTATTTTATTATAGAAATTTAATTTTTTCATTAAAAATATATATTAGCATAGTTATATTATAAATTATTATTTTATAAATTGTGTTGGGCCTAAAAATAATTGGGCTAAAGAACTAGGCCCAGGCCCAACTATGGCAACAACGGCTTAAAAAAGGTCCACACAACGACACCCTCGTGGCCCTTCGAGCCCAGTTCTCCGAAGAAAGGCCCAGCTAAGCCCAGGAGCAATGTAGAAGAAGTACGCACCCTCTCCGTCTTTTGCCCATCATCACGAAGGAGGAAGGAGAAGTTCGGATGCTCGTGCACGACCCACCAAAGGATAAACACTTCCGAATCTAGAAAGGCATATAACTCAGAAGGAGGATGAACGGTCATGCGTTAGCGGCCCTCTAAAGGCGGAACTACCTCCGAAAGCCGCGCACCTCCCGTAGAGAAGACCCGCCACTCGTCAGGAACCCTAGCTGGTGAATTCTGAAAAAAGCTCAACGGCCTCCCCCCAAATATCGGACCTGCCCAGGAAAGTAGTTAGGGTTGTAACGGTCTTCCTTAGTATATATAAGGGACACCGCTTGTTCATTTTTTTACCACTTCATTTTAGGGATATTCACTCATATACTTATTTCTCACACACGCATATTTCAAATTATCAAGCTTTATGTTATTCGATCATTTTATTGTTATTATTATTGCTTTATTGGTCATTCTCTTGTTCGATTATAGACGAGTTCTGAAGGTCCTATCTCATCAAAAATCGAACCTCAACAATTTAGCGCCCACCGTAGGGCCTTTGGAACAAAATTCTGGTCTTTTTTGCAGGAAATGGTCAAAGAACACGCTCTTACGATGAGCTCCGACGCTGAAAGCTCCCCCACCAGGCAGACCGAGCAACGCAACTAGCGCTAAGTTTCCCTCCGCCACCAACCACGTCGATGAGCGACCCAAATGTGGCACAAGTCAGTGGATCAACCTCCAAATGGATGCGGGATGCGCACCAAGAAATCGCCAGGATCAACCTCCAAACGGAACAAATAACAAGGGCCCACAGGGAAGTACTTGAGGAGAATCAACGCCTCCGCACGGCCAGACCTGCAACAAACACCCATCCATGAGTCGACGTCCCTCAAAGCTCCATTCGGCGCCCTCCAATCACCTTGAGGAATCTGAATGTGAAATTCGACCACAACACCGGCAGGCGCATTCAAAACGTGCCCCCTAACACCGGAGGCGAACGACTCAGGACTGGGGCTGAAAGAGGCAGAACACCCTGGCCTGGGGCTAGTAGAGGCGAAGGACCCAGGACCGGGGCTGAAGGAGGCGGAACACCCTGGACTGGGGCTGGCAGAGGTGAAGGACCCAGAACCAGGGCTGAAGGAGGCAGAACGGCCTGGACTGGGGCTGGCAGAGGTGCAGGTCCCAGAACTGAGGCAGGTAGGGACAACGCTCCCGCTGCCACTCCAGTAGCGATGAGCACGATAGAGAGTCGCTTGAATTACTTCGAGTCACTACTGGCTCGGATTCCAGGAATGCTACCCCCGGAGAGGAAAATTGCAAGGGAGAGCTACACAGACTCTCCCTTCACCCCCAACATCGCCAACGTCGAGCTCTCGGCAAGATTTGTCCCACCGAACTTCATTCCCTAAGACGGGACCACCGATCCGGAGAATCACATTGCGATCTACAAACAGAAGATGTTCACTACATCCATTCCAACTGAGGAACGCAAGGTCTGCATGTGTAAAAACTTCGGGTCCAGCATGACCGGACCTGCTCTGGAATGGTTCGTAAGCCTCCCACAAGAATGCATCTCCACTTTCGCCGAACTTCACCAATTATTCCGGAGGCAATACGCCAGTAGTTGTAAACTGGAAAAACATCCCGACGAGCTCTATGCCATCATCCAGAAGCCGCGAGAGCCTTTGCGCTCCTACATGGACATGAGCGGGATAGATCCTGAAGTAATGACCCATCGTCTACAGGTCGACCCCCACAAAAAGCCCATCCAACAAAGGCAGCACAGATTTTGTCCCGAAAAGTCAAATACCCTATGTGGTTGGCTAACGTGGTGGTAGTAAAGAAGAAAAATGGCAATAAATCGGGTGTAAATCGACTTCACCGACCTTAACAAAGCCTGTCCCAAGGATCTGTATCCATTACCCCATATCGACAGCATTGTGAACGCAACCGCGGGGCACGAGCTCTTATGCCTTATGGATGCCTTCTCGGGGTACAACCAAATCCAGATGCACCCGGCAGACCAAGAGAAGATGGCTTTTATGACCAACAATGGGATATATTGTTATAAAGTGATGCCATTCAGCCTCAAAAATGTCGGGTCAACGTACCAAATACTAGTCAATAAGATGCTTGAGCACCTCATTGGGAAGACCATGGGGGTATACATTGATGACATGCTAGTGAAGTCCATCAAAGCCGAGGACCATGTCGAACATCTTCGCGAGGCTTTCAAGACCATCGAGAAATACAACATGAAACTAAATCCTGCCAAGTGCGCATTCAGAGTATCCTCCAAAAAATTCCTCGGCTATTAGGTCACAAAAAGGGGAATCAAAGTAGATCCGACCCAGATCAAGGCGATACATCACCTCCCACATCCCCGGAACCCGAAGGAGGTTCAGAAGCTCACCGACGGCTCGCGTCCTTGAGTAAATTCCTAGCAAGATACTCCGAGAAAACCCAATCGTTCTTCTAGACCCTGAAAAAAATGAAAGAAATTCAAGTGGACTGACGAATGTGCCAAAGCCCTAGAAGAATTGAAGCACTACCTGACTAGTCCCCCGGTCCTGTCCAAAACTGAGATCGGGGAGACACTTTTGTTTTACCTCTCGGTGTCCGAGAAGGCTGTAGCGTCAGTCCTCGTGCGGGAGGACAGAACCATTCAACATCCCATCCACTACACCAGCAAGGCCCTGCTTGACCCCGAAACCAGATACACCGCCCTGGAAAAGTTGGCTTTCTTATTAATCAACTCTGCTCGGAAACTCAAACCCTACTTCGAAGCGCACCCCATCAAGGTCGTGACCGCCTACCCCCTTCGTGCAGTGTTCTCAAAGCCCAGCCTAACGGCAGGTTACTCAAATGGGCCGTAGAGCTCGGAGGATACGGTATCGAGTACAAGCCAAGGACGGCGATCAAATTGCAAGTACTCGCAAACTTTGTCGCGGAATTCACCAATGACCTTCAGACCTAGGCGGAAGCAGAGGTGGCCCACCTAGACAACAAGCTCTGGTCAGAAGAATCTTGGGTCCTGTACGTGCACGGGGCCAGTAATATCCATAGCAACGGAGCAGGGCTGCTCTTGATTAGCCCCTGGGGTGAAACATTTCAAAGGGCCATATGACTAAACTTCGACACAACTAATAACAAAGCCAAGTATGAAGCACTACTCAGAGGAACCCTCCTAGCCAAGGAGCTAGGGGCTAGAAAGTTGAAAGTACTTAGTGATTCTCAATTAGTGGTTAATCAGACCAACAGGGAGTATCAAGTCAAATAACCCCGGTCGCTATGCTACCACGAAGAAATCAAACAACTTAAGGAATCTTTCGAAGCTTACCACATCAATTTTGTAGCACGAGAGGAGAACTGCTTAGCCGATGCCTTGGCTGGCCTAGCTACCGCACTCACAACTCCCGCGAAGAAACCGGTCCCTGTTACGTGGGTCGAACAACCAATCGCTACCGACAAGGCGAAAGCAGCACCCGTATATGCAAACTACGGATCGTCGTGGATGACCCCCATAGTAAGATTCATTCAAAGCAGAACCAAGCCAATCGAAAGAAACGATGCCATACGGCTCGACAGACAAGCCGCCCATTACACAATGTTGAACAATGCCTTATACTAAAGATCCCTCGAAGGACCCCTGCTTAGGTGCATGGACGAGCCCAAAATAATGCAAACCCTACATGTTGTGAACTATAGTGTGACTACAGAACCAATGTGCAAACATACACAATCCACAAGTAATATAGTCAAGTGAGACCAGATATCGAACCCAAGGCAGTGATTGTCTAAATCGTGCACTAAGAATTGTTTGTAACATCAAGAGTTGTTGTTTCTAACTTCTACTCAAAACATAAATATGCATAAACAATGATTCCTACTAAAGATATGATCAGTAATATTTCCTCACTCCACAAAATGAACATAAATGTTATAAATGGATTCACAAGTACTGGACAACACACTCGGGTTATGGAATACAATTCATCACTGCTATCCTATATGCTAGAGTTTATGTCTCATATTACCCTGAACCTTAGAACTTTTTCTAAAACTGCCTAGCAAACTGTCGTTCTACTAGATCTACACCCTCTCACCAAGATTCATTTGTCTATGACTCTCTCAATGATTGGATGATGAAGCAATCAAACTAAGCTCAGTTAAGTTATGCCATCTCATATGTCTATGAAATTAACATAATTATCTAGATCCTCTCGGCCTATTTCACCTTTCGGTCTCCATAAGTGATGGATTTCTTTTCACTATCGTGCTCAAGAAACAATTGAAAACAGGATCAAAGATAAGTTCAGTCATGCGAAACTTGTTTCTAACATATATTCAGGCAAATGATGTTTTGTTCCACAACCCAAGTGCTAGATAAAGTTAGCTCATATTCGAAAATAAAAGAAATAAGAGCATAAGATCATTCATCATCAGAAATACAGCTTGAAAATCTAAAATCAAACTATAGACGATGATCCTTTCGTGCTCCGATTACTTCCTCTCCAAGCTCGATCTCCAGGCACCTCTGCTCTCCGTTCGTGTGTTGTTGTTAATTCTTGTTATCCGAAAAATTATCAAGCCTTTGTTTCATATTCTCTTTTTCACAGCCGTTGATCTCCTTCTCTCTTCCATGATGCATCCACGTGTGCAAATGTCACTGTTTCATTCAGACAAGGGATCGGCTTCCTTCAGTGCCACCTGTCTTCCCAGCAGACAAGATCAAAAAGGACCTTTATCCTTGTCTCTGAGTGGTCCCGGAGAGAGAAAATCTCCTTCCTTCCAATCATGCATTTCCCATGCTCAAGCATATCTTCTATCAGCATGCGGCAGGTAAGCTCTAGCTTTCAGAACCTGTACTAAACTTCACTAAAAACTTGCAAAAACTTATTAAAACTTGCATAAGTTAAAAATAACATGACCTACTTACAAAGATACCAAAAACAAGCAGAAAGGACTTTGATTACTAAGTAACTTATTCAAAACAACATCTAAAATTCATAAGAAGGAATCAAAAGATAACTCTTTATGAGAGTTATGACCCCCCCAAAGTTAAGATGTTGTTTGTCCTCAAACAACTAAAATAAACTCAAACCATAGATCCCAAAGTTCTTAAGTAATAAGCTAGAATAGTATGTCTCCTTTTTATTCAGCCCTCAGCAAAGATCAAAAAGAAAACATGAATGGTGATTCTTCCGATTGTTCAACTTCAGTCCTCGTTCTTTACAAAGTTTAACAATGCACACTCACCGAAACCTTACAATCTAATGTTCACAGAAAAGTAAATCAGATTTCAAGATAACCAAATCATAGCTGAGCTTAGCTTTAACTACTTATTCAAGCCTCAATGCTCATCAATGCCATGTTTCTTTTCCTACCCAATCATCCTCTCTTGTTCTCAACTAATAGGCTTCACATCCCACTTAAATCAGAAGGACTTTCAAAGCTTCTAATGTTAGGCCAAAGTTCAAGGTAGGAAAATTTGGAAATAGTGACTTTAAGTCTAGAGGTGTTGTCTCCCTTATTATACCCTTGAATTTATTTCACTCTTCTTTCTATATCCCCTTTTTTTTCAGAAATTTGTTAGTACTATCACACTTGGCTAAATCCCCATCAAAAAATGTGGAAATTAGCTTTATTTCAAACATTATATAGGCTAACACACATGCCTATTCTCTTTTTTCTTTCTCTCTTTTTTTTTTTCAGGCCAAAATGCCTATCTTTTCTTCTTTTTCTTTTAAACAAGGGTAACAAGGTAACACTTCGGCTCGAAGTGACACCCCCCAAACTTTAAACTGAACAGTGTCCTCAATGTTAAAATAGAACTAAATCGGAACAACCCTCTAGACTAGGACCTGTTTGGAAAATGGCTTAACATGAAGTAGGTGTAAACAAGAAAAAGGCTCAGGCTCAAAATCTAGGTGCAAAGGGATATGAAATCATAACCAATGAATTATCTGAAGGCACAAAGATCAAGCGACTGCCTTAATCATCTCTAAGTAGTATGCTTAGACCTAACTCATCTCGACCAAGATTGAACCTAGGGTAGATGACATTTCACAATATGAAGTCCAAGACGTAGTACCAGCTAAGCTCAAGCATATGTCTTGTATATCAGGTTTATTCAAAAACAATGTTGCATGCAAACTCTGTTTCGCAGATCTCGATATCATGTACACAGTTAAACAACGAAATTATACGAGGATTGGCTCTCAACAATCATGATAATCACCAGACATGGAACAGAAGGAATAAGGAAAAACGAGACATCATCGGGCAAGAGGAGAACACACTACCAAACTTACGACTTATTATTATTAAACCAACCAAGACTTCATGCTTTAACATAGAATAAGCATGAAAGTCGGACAACCACCAAACAAAAACAAAAGACGATAATCATAAAAATAGAAGTCACATAAACTAAAGCAGAAATTATTTTTGCAAATACTTAGAAAGGTTAGAAAAGACCCCTTCCATCAAGCTGACCCATCCGCGGCTTTCTTCACCTTGGCACGACCACCCTTCTTCTTCAACAATTTGGCAGTTTGGATTTTGACTTTCAGTAGCACCTTGTGCATCATCCGAAATCCTTTCAACAGCTTCACTTGCTTTGCTTTGATCTTCGAAAGTTCCCGCTGCAGAGCCTCCAATGAGTTGCCTGCCCCAACAGTCTCTTCTCCTTGAGCTCGAGCTTGTGCGGTAGCATGGCGCTTTGTCAGGTACGGAATGTTGAAATAGCTTTTTGCTATGCTCCTCGGCTCCTCTGCATGGAAAGGAACTCCGGCCTGCTTGCAAAGTTCAGAAATTAGTGAAGGACAAAAGAGTGGTCCAGCCTTCTTATGAGCTTGGACACCAATTGAATCGATGATAAACGACGCAATGTCAATTGGATTGCCCTTCACTATTGCAGCTACCATCAAAATTCGATCATGTCCCACTAAAGTATTGTGGGTTGTTGAACTGATTCGGTTCCTCAGAAAATGAATCCAAATGTTGGCTTCAGTTGTCAAAAATCTGGCCAAAGCAGAAAGATTATCCTTGGTTTCATCCACCCAACGCGCTCCCGGCACTGATACAACACTCAGAGCTTCATCCAACTGCTCCTTCGTGGCTGAGGTCAACAAATCAAAGAAATTATCAGGTTGTGGGGGATGCGTGCCATAAATTTTGTGCACTGTTCAGGGGTTCAACACCACCTCCTTTCCTCGGACAGTGGCCCTGTATTCATAGTTTACCCCCGTAGACTGCACACAATTTGCATAAAATTCTCTGACCAAAGTGATAATCGGTGGAGGTTGCATGATAACGAAGGGCTCCCATCCTTGTTGTTTAACACTTCTGAGAATTCCTTCAGGCAGTTTAGACAGATCCTTAAATCCCCGTTCTAAATTGAACTTGCGGCTCGCAAGCTCTTGATGAGTTTTGTATACTGAAAGCATTTATTACAATGAGTATACAACGGTTTATTTCTCCTATCTGTTAACAATCGTACATGTATGAACAATGGTATCCTCTTGTCTCACCGATAGGGACGATCATACGGCGTGTTGTAGATCGCAGAAGACAGTATGATCACTTGACCTAGTGAGACATAAACCTGATCACAGCCGAGACAGCGTATGAGGATACGTCTATCTGGATGGCTGCGACATTGTCGGAATAAGTAGTCTGTCTTGGTTACTTGACATGTTGGTACGCAGAGGTGGCGTATTGATGGACCGCAGTGAGATATATTCGTCTGTCTGACATCAGCGAATAAAAGATCTCGTTATATTGATTGAGTCAAAACCCTAACGAAGGTTCAGGGGTTTACACGGGTTGACTGTTGCTTTGACTTGCCATGGTGGAGAGCCTAAGTAACGTGCTCGTATATCCGCATCTTGGGTAACAGCAGTTCGTGTAGTACCGCCTGAGACTGAACTTAGATAACCATATCCGAGTAATAGGATGGGGACATTCCATGAGGAGCTCAATAACATTCATCGTGCCAAAGTCCTGCAGGCTGATTAAGTTCTGGCACGAGTGATAAGGTTTGAGTGGTACTACTCAGGAATTATAAGATATTAATTAATTGTAGTTAGAGCTTGTCAGAGGCTCCGATTAATTAATGGATGTCCGGTAACCTTAAATATGGGGATTCTCAATTAATGCAACCTGTTCTCATAACGTGATAATAAAGGGGTAGGTCAGTATTAATTTTGTGGTGAAAAGAATTAATACTAATTAATTAATTGTGTCCTGGGTTGTGGACATGGGAATTAATTAATTTATAGGCCCACTTTATTATTTGCATTAGGTCCCAGGACTGGCCCAATTAAATATGCTGAATTGAGCCCAAAATGGCCCATTAGGGTTTCCAACCCTAGGTCTATAAATAGACAGCTCTCTCTCATAATTCATAACACAGTTGAAACACAAAACCTAGAGAGAGCGAGGTGGGCGCCGTTTTTGGAAAGAAAAAGGTGGAGAATTTAGATTCTGGTCCTGCTCAGAATACAGTTCTACGGAGTCCTCACCAGTAGTAGATCTGATCAGCATTGGGACACAGCCCTGAAGATCTAATCTGGAGAACAGATTTCTTTCTT
Organism: Plectranthus barbatus; assembly: GCA_026898455.1. Classification (NCBI taxonomy): domain Eukaryota; kingdom Viridiplantae; phylum Streptophyta; class Magnoliopsida; order Lamiales; family Lamiaceae; genus Plectranthus; species Plectranthus barbatus. The sequence goes on from JAPKLW010000180.1 coordinate 256,280, forward strand.
CCTTCTCTTTCTGTTTCGATTTTAATCTAAGAAATTAGGGCTCTAATTTATGTTTCTGCGGATTAAATTGGATCGCGTGGTTGAATTGGGATTTGGAATTCAAACGCGAAAGATCAGTTTAGACTCGACGGAGTTACGGTAAACCCTAAATCCACAATTCTTCATATTAAATTCATAGGAGCATGCTAGGGTTTTGAGAATATTAATTATGAGCAATATCCATAGATCGATCCGGTTCAGTTTGGTTTTGGTGATTCGGTTCACGAAAAAACCCTACAATTGGTATCAAAGCCAGGTTTTCTGAATTATGGCTCTGTTGTTCATAATTAAATTCGATATGCATGTATGAATTTATTGTTTATTGTGGATGGTTTTTGTTCCTCGTGGCAACCCGTTAATTCAGCCCGCGGTGGTTTATCCATGTTGGGCTGAATTGTTTTGTAAAATTACGAGAAAATCTGTGATTAGTGTAGATTTGAAAATTGTAATAGAATAGATTTTCTGTAATTTTCAAAATTTATGTAATTGAACGGCTCAAGGACGAAGAACGAAGACGGAGCCGACGCAGGGCCGACGGAGACGACGGCGGTGCGGCGCTCGCGGCCTGCGCGGGCAACGGCCACGGTGCTCGCGGCCTGCGCGCAGGACGGCAGCACGGCGCGCACGGGCGCAGGGCCATGCCACGCGGCACGGCAGCAGTAGCAGGGCCCGCGTGCGCACGAGCGCGAGGCTTGCCGGGCGCAGTGGCTGGCCGGCGGCGGTGGGCGGCTGGTCGGCGGCGGCTTCGGTCATCGTTGGTTGCTGCTGTCCCATCGCGGTGGCTCGTGTTTTGCTGGTTTGTACAATCCTGTGTAAACCCTAGGGTTTGCATTAGGGTTAGGGCAAATCATCAGATCACAAAGGCCTAAAAATCCAAAAGATTTGGTGTATCCAGATTTGAAGGTCCTTGAAGATTTGGAAGATTTGAAAAGATTTGGATTTATCCAAATTAATTCAAAATTCAAATTTGAAATAGATAGATATTATTTTCTATTTTTGGGGCCACGAGGAATTTTTGTTTGCTTTAATTGTCCTCGTATGATATGTGATTTATTTATGTGCGCAATTTAAGCATGTGTAGATAATAGGAAAAGCATGTTTTACTACTTTTATTATTTACAGTTTTCCAAGCATGCTTATGTGATTAATTTCTTTTGTTGGATTATATTTTGGGAATTTTTGGGCTTGTTTAAATACATGCAAAAATTTGGGAAATATAATAACAAAGAAATTATGTGTGCGCATAAAGAAACCTTTTAAAAGAAAAATACTAAGCAGATTTTTTAATTAAAATCAATAGACCACCACAAAGCGGTCCTAGGCTGTAAGTGTATCTCTCGTTCTAGTAAACGTCTACGAGTGTAGCTTGCCAGTTCCCGGAGGTGCATGGGTACGGTTGTTGGGATTTCTAGACAAACAATTTAAATCATGTGAATAGTGGGAGGGCTTTGCGTAAACGTCTACGAGTGTAGCTTGCATAGACCTCTTTCACAAGTATTCTAGGATTGATTTAAATTATAGATAACAAAAGCTTTAAGGGATGTGCGGTATGGTTACGTGCCATGCTAAACTGTCTCTTTTGGCCGGAGTTAAATTTGTGGTTGATTGCTTAGAAGCATCTTAGAATATAATGCAAGAATTGCATCCCTGTTCTTGAGAGATGGCTTGGTCTAAGGTTTTCACTAATTATTAATTTCTAGTGTCAAAAGCATCCTGACATGGTAGTGAAATTAAATGGATTGGGGCTTAAAACCCGCAGTTCTGGTTGAGGGTGACATCGTAAATGTCTACGAGTGTAGCTTGAGGTGGGAACTCTTGGGAAATTAGTGGAAAACATCTGTATTTGATTTATTAAAAGGTTTTCAATGCATTTGTTTTCGAAGTTCAACATGTATGTTCTTATTTTAGATTTTTTATTGTTTCAGATATGTCTATGTCTACTGTCGATCATATACTTGCTCTCAATCCTCTGACAGGTCCGAACTTCCATGAGTGGAGATATTGCATTGAGTATATTCTCCTGACTAAGCAACACATGTTTGTTCTTACTATGATGCCACTTGCCCCACGTTACCATAAAGTGTCTAGACGTGAGAAGGAGTTCTATGACAGTTGGGTGGCATATGAGGATTTTACTTACAAGTTGATCTCAGATAACCTGTCTAGAGAACTTAAGCTCAAGTACATGGGCTATTGTAGCTCTGTTACTATCTGGATGGACTTAGTGGCTACGTATGGTGAAGTGGAACGAACTATCAACTGTGATCTCGTTAGAGACCTTGTCTGTAAGAGAATGGTTGATGGCAGTTCGGTGACACTGCATGTGATGATCATGGATAACACCATGAAATGATTCACACGTGGAGGTGGATGTATCAGTGATCGGGCTAAGATCGATATAATCCTGAACTCCTTACCGATTTCATTCTATGACTTTAAGAAGGATGTAGCTAAGAGAAGTGAGTACTCTTTCAAGGATTTGCTTACTGATCTCATAGCAGGACAGTCCTTCGTACCTTCATGGGAGTCTGAGTTATCAGATCTTGAGCACAGCTTGGGCATATTGAAAGATGTGGTTCATACTGTGTGCAAGAACATGATTGATCGCAGATCACGTGAGATGAGGTCAAATGAAATGAAGAGGGTTGGTGTCACTTCAAGTGAGAAGGCATGCGGAAGCAAGGGACAAGGTACGTCATTTGCATTTGTAACGGAAACATGTTTAGCATCGGTTTCTAATCATTCGTGGGTAGTGGATACTGGAGCTACTGATCATGTTTGTTATATTTTGCAGGGGTTCACACCGAGGAGGGTGCTGAAGAATGACGAGGTTACCATCTCGATGGGGAACGCAGCACAAGTGAGTGCAGCTGCCATTGGAGATTTCACCTTGTACTTTGATGATTCCATTTGAACATTGAGAGATGTTTTGTATGTGCCAGATTTTCGGCGGAACCTTATTTCTCTTTCCAAACTTTATGTTGATGGATATTTAGTTATTTTTTATAGTGGTGTTTCTATCATTGGTAATAACGGTGTTATCTGTCGTGGAATGCTGAATAATTCTCTCTATGTTGTTAATTGTAATCATAAGTCTTCCGCAAGTATTGCATGTAATTCATCCGTAATTGATAATCCTAGGAAGAGAAAACTTACTTCTTCTGATGAGGATCTTACATATCTCTAGCACTTGAGACTGGGTCACATCAGCTTGAGGCGGATTCAGAGACTTGCAGATGACGGTACATTGGACCTAGTCCGGGTTGTACCTTATCAAGTCTGCGAATCCTGCATCGAGGGCAAGATGTCAACTAGGCCTTTCAAGGCTAGTCAGTCTCGAGCAGAGGAAGTGTTGGAATTGATCCATTCTGACTTATGTGGACCAATGTCCACACAGGCTCGTGGAGGGTATGAGTACTTCGTCACTTTCATTGACGATTACTCAAGGTACGGATACATTTACCTGCTTCGCTACAAGTGTGAATGCTTTGAGAAATTCAAAGATTTCAAGGCTGAGGTAGAAAAGAAGGTCGGGAAAACTATCAAGTCACTGCGATCTGACCGCGGTGGCAAATACCTCGGTAACGAGTTCCTGCAGTATTTGTCAGAAAATGGGATTACATCCCAGTGGACTGCACCGGGTACTCCCCAGCAAAACGGTGTAGCTAAAAGAAGAAATAGGACTCTTCTAGAGATGGTAAGATCAATGATGAGTTATGCAAACTTACCAATTTCGTTTTGGGGCTACGCATTTGAGACAGCAGCTTACGTGCTTAATGTGGTACCTTCTAAATCAGTTCCTAAGACACCTTCTGAGCTCTTCCTTGGACGCAAACCTAGTTTGTGCAAGTTTAGAGTAAGGGGCGGTCCGACACACGTACTGTCGAAGGAACCTGATAAGTTAGAAAGCAGGTCAAAAGTAATGATGTTCATAGGGTATCCCAGGCAAACGAAAGGTGGTTACTTTTACTGTCCTGAGAGTCAAAGAGTTGTTGTTAGCACCAACGCTAGATTCTTGGAGGACGAGTATGTGAGTAATCACAAGTCAAGGAGTGATATCGTTCTTCAAGAAATTGAGAACGAGAATGTAATTCCAAGGGAAGGGGAACGTGTAGATGTGGGTGCACCTGTGAGAGGTACAGCACCACAGACACGTTCTTCAGTGCAAGGTGCAGGACCACAAGTCACTGCACCTACTACTGACACGGCACCGATGCCTCGTCATAGTGGGAGAGTTATTTTCCAGCCAGAAAGGTACATGTTCGTGGGTGAGTCTTCGGACTTGAGCCCGGAAGACGGACATGAGGACTCTGACCCACTGACTAACGAAGAGGCAGTGCAGGACAAGGATGTTGCCAAATGGCGTGTCGCCATGGATTTTGAAATTGAATCCATAATTGCTATGGATGTTACCAGAAAACTGATTTGTCAGATGGCTTTAGGGTCATAGGGTGCAAATGGGTATACAAGAGAAAGAAAGGGGCGGATGGAAAGATCACGGCTTTTAAAGCCAGGCTGGTGGTAAAGGGTTATAGTCAGAAAGAGGGCGTTGACTATGACAAAACCTTTTCACCTGTAGCCATGCTCAAATCCATCCGGATACTCCTTGCCATAGCTGCGCATATGGACCTCGAGATCTGGCAGATGGATGTCAAAACTGCTTTTCTGAACGGTTACCTTGAAGAAGGTAGAGACATCTATATGCAGCAACCCGAGGGTTACATAAGCAAAGGAGAAGAACATCTTGTCTGGAAGCTTAGGAAGTCCTTGTATGGACTTAAGCAAGCTTCAAGGTCGTGGAACTTACGTTTCAACGATGTGATTAAATCCTATGCATTTGCACAGTTGGAAAACAAAAGTTGTGTTTTCCTACTTTGTGTCAGTGGGAGCGTGGTCTTCCTTGCACTATACGTTGATGACATACTCCTATTTGGAAACAATGAGGGAGTGATGTACGAAATCAAGATTTGGTTATCCGAACAGTTCCAAATGAAGGATCTGGGTGAAGCCAGCTACATTCTTGGGATTAAGGTCTTACGAGATCGTAAGAGAAGAATATTGAGCTTATCCCAGGCATTCTATGTGGATACTGTGATAGCCCGGTTCAGCATGCAACTCACCAAGAAAGGCTTGCTACCTTTCAGACATGGCGTTCGTCTTTCTGGTGGGCAGTGTCCTCAGACACAGCGGGAGAAAGACGAGATGAGTCTTGTACCATACGCTTCGGCGGTGGGTAGTCTCATGTATGCGATGCTATGTACCAGGCCAGATATCTGTTATGCCGTTGGCATGATAGCAAGATATCAGTCTAACCCTGGAGAGGCGCACTGGACTGCTGTAAAGCACATCCTCAAGTATTTGAAAAGAACTAGGAATTTCTGCCTAGTTTATCAAAGTGAGGATTTGTGCCCTGTGGGTTATACAGACTCGGATTTCCAAGGGGACCAGGATGAGAAGAAATCGACCTCAGGATATGTGTTTACCCTGGGAGGTGGAGCTGTATCTTGGAGGAGCTCAAAGCAGAAATGCATTGCTGACTCCACCATGGAGGCGGAATATGTCGCCGCCTCCGACGCCTCGAAAGAGGGGGTGTGGTTCCGGAACTACCTTTTAGAGTTGGGCGTGATCCCGAGGAGCATCACAATTTATTGTGATAACTCTGGTGCAGTGGCAAACTCAAAGGAACCGCGGTCTCACAGGGCCAGCAAACGCATAGAGAGAAAGTACCATATCATACGAGAAATCGTATCGAGAGGCGATGTGCTGATTAAGAAGATTGACACTGCTGACAATCTTGCTGATCCGTTTACAAAGAGCTTGCCGCAGAAAGTTTACGAAAGACATATTCGTGAGCTGGGTCTGAGGTGGATGCCGACCACTGATAGTGGTTAAAGTGATAGCAGACTAGATAGACGGACTGTATACTCTATAATAGCTTAGTTATGCTTTGAGTATAAGTGGGAGATTGATGGGTTTTGTATACTGAAAGCATTTATTACAATGAGTATACAACGGTTTATTTCTCCTATCTATTAAAAATCGTACATGTATGAACAATGGTATCCTCTTGTCTCACCGATAGGGACGATCATACGGCGTGTTGTAGATCGCAGAAGACAGTATGATCACTTGACCTAGTGAGACATAAACTTGATCACAGCCGAGACAGCGTATGAGGATACGTCTGTCCGAATGGCTGCGACATTGTCGGAATAAGTAGTCTGTCTTGGTTATTTGACATGCTGGTACGCAGAGGTGGCGTATTGATGGACCGCAGTGAGATATATTCGTCTGTCTGACATCAGCGAATAAAAGATCTCGTTATATAGATTGAGTCCAAACCCTAACGAAGGTTCAGGGGTTTGCACGGGTTGACTGTTGCTTTGACTTGCCATGGTGGAGAGCCTAAGTAACGTGCTCGTATATCCGCATCTTGGGTAATAGCAATTCGTGTAGTACCGCCTGAGACTGAACTTAGGTAACCATATTCAAGTAATAGGATGGGGACATTCCCTGAGGAGCTCAATAACATTCATCGTGCCAAAGTCCTGCAGGCTGATTAAGTTCAGGCACGAGTGATAAGGTTTGAGTGGTACTACTCAGGAATTATAAGTTATTAATTAATTGTAGTTAGAGCTTGTCAGAGGCTCCGATTAATTAATGGATTTCCGGTAACCTTAAATATGGGGATTCTCAATTAATGCAACCCATTCTCATAACGTGGTAATAAAGGGGTAGGTCAGTATTAATTCTGTGGTGAAAAAGAATTAATATTAATTAATTAATTTTGTCCTGGGTAGTGGACATGGGTATTAATTAATTTACAGGCCCACTTTATTATTTGCATTAGGTCCCAGGACTGGCCCAATTAAATATGCTGAATTGAGCCCAAAATGGCCCATTAGGGTTTCCAACCCTAGGTCTATAAATAGACAGCTCTCTCTCATAATTCATAACACAGTTGAAACACAAACCCTAGAGAGAGAGAGGTGGGTTCCGTTTTTGGAAAGAAAAAGGTGGAGAATTTAGATTCTGGTCCTGCTCAGAATACAGTTCTACGGAGTCCTCACCAGTAGTACATCTGATCAGCATTGTGACACAACCCTTAAGATCTAATCTGGAGAACAGATTTCTTTCTTCCTTCTCTTTCTGTTTCGATTTTAATCTAATTTCTGTTTTTGCAGATTAAATCGGATCGCGTGGTTGAATTGGGATTTGGAATTCAAACGCAAAAGATCGGTTCAGACTCGACGGAGTTACGGTAAACCCTAAATCCACAATTCTTCGTATTAAATTCATAGGAGCATGCTAGGGTTTTGAGAATATTAATTATGAGCAATATCCATAGATCGATCCGGTTCAGTTTGGTTTTGGTGATTCGGTTCACGAAAAAACCCTACAGCTCTTGCATTCTATTCTGATGGAGCTTTGATGAAAATTTCGGGATCCTGTCAATCTCTTCTGCAGACAACTCTACAACCTTGGCCTTGTCACGCTTAATCTCCTTCTTACTTGCGCTGTCGGACCTCTTCACGGAACTGTCTCCCACTTCCTTGGCAACAACTTGCTTCACACGCTTTCCAGTATTCTTATTCCTAAAAATCCCCTTGTCATCTTCAATGGCTTCCACTCGCTTCCTCTTCTTGGATGTTGGCTTTTTCTCCGGTACAGGTTTCTTTCCTTTTGTAGTTGGTTTTCCACCAGAGGTGGCTGCATGCTCTTGCGTAGCATTGACTGCATCAGCTTCCTCTTCAACTTCGATGCTCTCACTCACTTCCTTCTCTTTAGGAAGAGGCTGACTCTGGGTCTCCGAACTCTTCTGAGCACTGGGCTCACTCTCCACTACAAGCTCTTCAGACTAGCTTGCCTCTGTTTCCTTTGTACTATCAGCATCACCCTCTGATTTCTCTGACTCGCGCTCGCTTTCCGGCTCTTCAGACTGGCCTTCAGCATTATCCTCTACCTCTGTTTCCACAGCTTCATTTTCCGGTTGATCTGATCCATGCTCTGCATCTGGCTCCTCAGACTGGCCATCCACACTTTCCTCTCCTTCGGATGCATCTTCAGATTGTGCATCTTCCTCTTCTTCAGCAACGACTTCTTTCGTGGGTTTCTTTACAGTTACAGGAGCAAGTTTTGATGTGGCTGCGTCAACTAAATCCATCAAGTCCCCTTTCTTGGGCTTGGTACCCACAGTCTTAGGCTTCTTTGCTGGCTCATCAGGAATCTCCACAGGATTCTCTGCACTAGTGGGTGGTAACTTCGCGTTCCTCTGAGCCATGATTCAAACAGCAGCCCTGCTTGACCTCCTCAATGGTGGAGTAGGCTCCGGCTTCTTTGCCTTCTTGGTAGTCTTGGGTTTTGATGAAGCTGGGCTCGCCTTTTCTGGAGTCGTCACAGGGGACTCAACTTCCATCCCTGGTCTCTTCTTCCCGCTTTGCTTCGTCCTCATGTTCAAATCTACAAAAAGCAAATTTCAGACCCCAATTCCCAAGAGCAAAATATGGCATTCAATTGCTTAAAATTTTCTTTTCAAATCGACATTTTCACCCCCGAACTTTGAGTTCACTCAAAGTTTCATGCAACAAATTAAACACCAGTTTGAAATTTTTGAAGTTATCTTGAGCCCTAACATAAACTTGTCAGAATATCTTGTCAAAACTACTGCATGCTACTCGCAATGGTCACAGAAACCAAAACGAATATAACATTTCTTTAATCAAGTTCATGGGTTCAAAAACATGCGGACAAAGAATTTTAATCTAAAGCACAGACAGCAGTTCACCAAAAACTTCAAGGACACAGACATACCAGCCATTCTTCATTGCAGAATCAAACAAGAATACAGAAAACCAAGTTCAAGAGAGAGTTTTAATACCCACAGGCAAGAAAGTAAAGTGAAACAAGAAATTGTACCTGTTATTTGACACAAACGACTTGATTTATGCACAAAGTTTCCCGGTTTCCTCTGCCAAATTTGCTAAAGTCAGAGTGTTTTTTGAAGTTGTGCAACAATATGTACAATATATAAATAACCCCACTTAAAGCAAAAATAAACATCAGAAATAAGGAAACCCTTCAACTTCCCTTGATTAGACACAACCTTTCCTTTCAATTCAAAAAGTAACTTTCCTAAACCGTCATTCCTAAGGATAACCGCACTCTCTCTCCTCAACGGCTATGTGTTTAATCCCTATCCACAAATTTCCCAAAATTACTGTTTATCTTTTCTTCTTTTTTTTTACGTACTAATTTTATGGACTAAATTCTAAACACTCAACATACTATTACCAAATAAAATACTAAGTCTACTGTACGAAATTAAAAACAAAGAAATACTCAATAATCATGCTACTTACAGGCTGTAGCATTCAACCATTTCTAAGATTTATTCACAACAAATTTAAATTTAACTAGACAAGAAAATAAATGCAGAATTAAAATAAATATCCTAAGCCATCACCACATGCTTCGTCTAATCTTCATGATGGCTTAGGCTACCTCACTTTAAGGTTCTTCCAACATGAAAGAAGCCTTCAGCTTGCTCCAACCTCCTTCATGATATTGTTTAACCCTCTGTCCATTGACTTTAAATGTATCTCATGTGTCTTCATCTTTCAGCTCCACAGCCCCATGAGGGTAAATCTTCACCAAAGTGAAAGGTCCTGACCATCTGGACTTTATCTTGCCAGGAAACAACCTCAGTCTAGCATTGAAAAGTAAAACTTGCTGCCCTTCTTCCAAATGTCTATTTACAATCTTGCTGTCATGCCATCTCTTCACTTTTTCCTTATATATCTTTGCATTCTCATAGCTTTGAATCCTCAATTCTTCCAGTTCATTGAGCTGCAGCATCCTCTTTTTCCCACTTGACTTAGGATCGAGATTCAATTTCCTGGTGGCCCAAAATGCCTTATGCTCCATTTCCAGGGGCAAATGACAAGCCTTCCTAAAGACAATCCTATAAGGAGACATCCCCAAAGGTGTTTTATAGGCTGTCCTGTAAGCCCACAACGAATCATCCAGATGTTTAGACCAGTCTTTCCTTGTAGTGTTTACAACCTTCTCCAGCACACTCTTTATCTCTCTGTTGGATAATTCAGCAAGTCCATTGGTCTGCGGGTGATAGGCAGTTGAGACTTTGTGGTTAATGTTGTATTTGGCTAAAAGAGCAGCCAAACTCTTATTAATGAAATGTGTTCCCTCATCACTGATGATAGCCCTTGGAGTCCCAAACCTTGTAAAGATGTTCTTGTGCAAAAATCTGATTACAGTAGCAGCATCATTGTGAGCACGAGTGCAAGCTTCTACCCACCTAGATACATAATCAACAGCTAATAAAATATATTCATTTCCAAAAGAAGAGAGGAATGGCCCCATGAAATCCATACCCCACACATCAAAAAGTTCTACTTCTACTATGTTGTTAAGAGGCATAGCATTCTTGGCGGGCAAATTCCCCACTCTTTGACATCTATCACAGCTCTTCACAAACTCAAAAGCATCTTTTAAAATCCTTGGCCAATAAAACCCTGACTGTAACACTTTAGCAGTTGTTCTCTGTCCCCCAAAATGCCCTCCATATGCTGAAGCATGTCATTCATTCAAAATTTCTGGAATCTTGTAATCTGGAACACATCTTCTGAAAATCTGATCAGGGCCCAATCTATATAAAGTTGGATCATCCCAATAATAGAACTTTACATCATGAAGAAACCTTTTCAACTGCTGTCCATGCAAACCATATGGCTTTTGACCTGTAGCAAGATAATTTGCAATGTCTGCAAACCAGGGTGCGTCTTCTTTGCATGCCATGAGTTGTTCATCTGGAAAAGCATCATTAATCTGTTATGTGTCATCCACTCCAAATGGATTTTCCAGTCTTGACAAATGATCAGCAACTTGATTCTCTGTTCCTTTTCTATCCTTGATTTCCAAATCAAATTCTTGCAGAAGAAGTATCCATCTGATGAGCCTTGGTTTTGCATCTTTCTTTGCCATTAAATACTTGATTGCAGAATGATCAGTGAATACAATCACCTTGGCCCCAACTAAATAGGATCTGAACTTATCAAAGGCAAATACCACTGCTAACAACTCTTTTTCTGTAGTGGTATAGTTTCTCTGTGCTCCATCCATTGTCTTGCTAGCATAGTAAATAGATCTGAAAATCTTATCCTTTCTCTGTCTTAGCACTGCTCCAACTGCATAATTACTTGCATCACACATCAACTCAAAGGGTTCATCCCAATTTGGTGGTTGCATTATGGGAGTTGTAACCAGTGCAGCTTTCAACTTGGTAAATGCCTTCATACAATCACTGCTGAAATCAAACTTTCTGTCTTGTTCTAGCAGTTCAGATAATGGCTTGCCTATCTTGGAGAAATCCTTAATGAACCTTCTATAAAAACCAGCATGGCCCAAAAAGCTTCTAACTGCTTTCACTGAACTTGGAATTGGCATTCTATCTATTACTTCAAGCTTTGCAGGATCAACCTCGATGCCTTTGCTTGAAATCTTGTGCCCTAGAACTACCCCTTGCTGCACCATGAAGCAACATTTCTCCCAGTTTAGAACCAACTGTGACTTCTCACAAAGCTGCAACACTCTCTCAAGGTTTTCCAAACAAATGTTAAAATCCCTTCCAAAGATTGAGAAGTCATCCATGAATACTTCTAAACCATTCTCAATCATTTCAGAGAATATGGAGATCATGCAACGCTGAAAGTTGCTGGAGCATTGCAAAGATCGAATGGCATTCTTCTAAATGCAAAGGTCCCAAAAGGACAGGTGAATGTAGTTAGACTTTGATGTTCTGGAGCTATGGCAATCTGATGATATCCAGAATACCCATCCAAGAAGCAATAGTAATCCTGGCCAGCCAATCTGTCCAGCATTTGATCTACAAAATGTAATGGAAAATGATCCTTTCTGGTGGCATCATTCAACTTCCTGTAATCTATGCAAATTCTCCACCCAGAAACTGTCCTAGTAGCTATCATTTCATTCTTCTCATTCTGTACCACAGTAACTCCTCATTTCTTGGGTACACATTGCACTGGACTCACCCATGAACTGTCTGAAATAGGGAAAATGATCCCTGCATCCAACCATTTGATGATTTCTTTTTTCACAACTTCCTTCATGTTGGGATTGAGCCTTCTTTGTGGCTGCACCGAGTTCTTGATCCCATCTTCCAACAATATCTTATGCATGCAGATTGTAGGGCTTATTCCCTTAATATCTGATATAGTCCACCCAATTGCCTGTTTATGTTTCCTAAGCATGTGCATCAGCTTCTGTTCATCCTCATCTTTCAAATTAGAGGCAATTATCACAGGTAGAGTGTCTGCTTCTCCCAGATACACATATTTTAAGTGATTTGGCAGAGGCTTGAGTATTAGTTCAGGGGGATCTTCAAGTGAGGACTTTGGTTCCTTCTGTTCTCTGTTCATAAGATCCAAGGATTCGAAATTAGCTTTGTACCCCCCACCCAAACTTTGCACCATGCTCAACCCATGCTACAACATTCTCATCAGTCATATCTCCATTCTCACATTCTTCCTGCTGCAATTCCTCCACATGTTCTGCTATAATGGATTCCAATATTCCAATGGTAAAATAGTCTTCTGATTCATCGGGTAGCTTCATGGTATTGTACAGGTTAAAAGTAGTCTGCTCTTCATGAACTCTCATAATCAATTCCCCTTTTTCCACATCAATCAATGTTCTTCCTGTAGCTAAGAAAGGTCTCCCCAAAATGATGGGTACTTCTCTATCAGCTTCATAATCTAGAATGATAAAGTCTGCGGGGAAAATGAACTTATCCACTCTAACTAGTACATCTTCAATCTTTCCCTCTGGGTGAACAGTTGATCTGTCTGCAAGCTGCAAAGTGATGGTTGTTGGTCTTGCTCCTCCTATACCCAGCTTCTTAAAGATTGAAAGTGGCATCAAGTTCACACTAGCTCCAAGATCGCATAATGCTCTTCCTACATCCCTTCCCCCAATTGAGCAGGGAATGGTGAAGCTCCCTGGATCCTTTAATTTTGCTGGAATCTGCCTCCTCAAAGGTCCACTAACTTCCTTAAATAGAGACACAGTCACAAACTCCTTCAGCCTTTTCTTTTTAGTCAAAATGTCCTTCAAAAATTTCACATAAGTTGGCATTTGTTCCAGAGCTTCTACCAAAGGTACATTGATGTGGATTTGCTTGAGCATGTCCAAGAACTTTTTGAACTGCTCCTCTTCTTTCTGCATTTTGAATATGACAGGATATGGTGGTTGAGGTAAATTGCAGTCATCTTCCAATGATTTCCTTTTACTAGTTAGTAGATTTCCTTCAGAAGATTCAACAGGCTTTTCTTGGTTTACCAACTCCTCATCAATTATTGGATAGATTTCTCTAATGGGAGCTTTTCCCTCCCTCTGTGCTTTAGTTCCATCCTGAACCTCTTTTTCAGGTAATTCCTTCGCTTTCTGATGTATTTCATTCGGTTTCTCTTCAGTCTGTTTTCCACTTCTCAAAGTGACTACTTTGCACTGCTCATTTCCCCCTCTTGGGTTTTCTGTATTACTGGGTAAACTTCCCTGTGGTCTATTTCTGATATCATTAGCTAACTGACCCATCTGAACCTCCAAATTCCTTAATGAAGAAGCTTGACTCTGTATCAAAGCATCCTGGCTTTTCAATCTTACTTTATTCTTTGCCATAAATTCCTTCATCATTTCCTCCATGGTTTTCTCAGGTTTCTGAGGTGGTGCCTCTAAACTTAGATGCTGACCACTCTGCTGTTGATTGTTTTGCTGCTGGTTATACTGATTATATCCACCTTTGTTAAAGTTATTATGCTGGTCCCGTGTTCCAGCATTTTGATTTCCCTGCCCAGACCATGAAAGATTAGGATGGTTCCTCCACCCTGGGTTATAAGTGTTTGAATATGGGTTATTGTTTCCCTGATACTGCTGAGGCCTATTTCCCATATAGCACACAGATGCTGGATTTGAGGGGCATTCCTCGAATTGATGTCCTTCCCCACAATAAATACAACTCAGAACCATTGCAGTTTCAGTAGACATCGGGGAAACCATAGCTTGACTAGTGTTTTTCTCTATGCTCTTCATGGTTGCTCCCAGAGCTTCCATTTGTGCAGTAAGAACCTGAATAGGATCCACTTCTAAGACCCCTGCAACTTTTAGAGTGGAAACAGCTGCTGCTCTAGAGTTTGCCCACAAATAATTGTTTGCAGCTACTTTATCCAAAATTTCACAAGCTTCATTGTAAGTTTTGTCCAACAGAGCTCCTTCCGCAGTAGCATCAATCATCATCCTAGAGTTTCCAAGCAGTCCATTGTAAAAAATCTCTATCTGGATACCATAAGGGATTCCATGATTTGGACATCTTCTCAATAGTTCTTTGTACCTTTCCCATGCCTCACTAATTGACTCATCACATTCCTGTTTAAAGGACATAATAGCATTTCTACATCTGGCGTTCCTGGCAGGAGGGAAATACTTTATCAGGAAAGTCTCAGCTAGCTCATTCCAAGTTGTTACAGATCCTGGTGTTATCCCTCAAAGAGAAAGGGAATAGGCGCATCCTCAATGCCTCAGGTGTTACTCCTTGCAGTTTAAAATTGTCACAGACCTCCAAGAATGATCTTAAGTGAAGGTGGGGATCCTCTGTGGCTTGTCCACTGAACTGTCCCAAACTTTGTAACATCTGGAACATAACTGGTTTCAGCAAAAAGTGTTGTGCCTGCACTTCAGGTCTCACCACCCTAGGGTTAAAATCAGCAAATCTTGGTGTCATGAATGATCTGATTATTCCGTCTTTCTCATCAATCTCTCTCTCTGGTTGTTCATCAGCCATCTTTCTGATTTTCTGTTTCCTTCTGTTCCTTCTAAAAGTCCTCTCAATTTCTGGATCAAATGGAAATAGTTCTCTTACAATCTTTTCACTCATAAACTACTGATCTTCCTGCATTATGAAAATGATTAGTTTCCACAATCAGATCGATCATATATTATAATACTCAAACAATTCATATGAATTTCTGCTTGTTGTGAACTATACACCACTCCAGAATAATACAAACGCTACACGAATAATGCAAACCCTACACGAAGTACATGAGGGCGACCGCGACAACCACTCCAGAGGAAGATCCCTGGCGCACAAACTAATATCAGCCAGATTTTATTGGCCTACCTTGCACCACAACGCGAGAGAGTTTGCCAAGAGATGCGATTGATGCCTGAGATTCGAAGCCACCTCCCATATAAGCGCCGAACCATTACACGCGACCATCACCCCTTGGCCCTTCATGTTTTGGGGGATGGATATCGTAGGCAAGCTACCTAGGGGATCGACTCAGAAGAAGTACATCCTCATAGCCACCGATTACTTCACCAAGTGGGTAGAAGCCGAAGCACTAAGGAAAACGAGAGAAGTAGAAGTCATAAAGTTCCTATCGACACATATTTTGTGTCAATTTCGAATCCCGAGAGAAATACAAACGGATAATGGAGCACAATTCACGAGTAGCAAGGTCAAGGCCATTTGCGATAAGTTCAAGATCAAGCTCGTCTTCTGCATGCCAAGATACCCCGAAGCTAACGGGCTGCCCGAGTCGACAAACAAGACACTCCTCAACACCTTGAAAAAAAGTTGGAGGATCACAAGTCCGGTTGGGTGGAAGAATTGCCCGGGGTCCTGTGGTCTTACTGGACGACCCCACAACGGCGACTGAGGCTACCCCGTTCTCCCTGGCTTACGGGGAGGAAGTCATGATCCCCGTAGAAACACAAGTGGGAAGCCCCAAAGTCGAATTCTGCCAGCTAGAAAGCAACAACCGCAATCTTATGCTAGGTCGCGAGTTGATCGATGAAGTACGAGATGAAGCCTACGCTCGGATGGCCCAATGACGGCAACAAATAGAGAAGTTCTTCAACAAGAGATTGAGGCTACATACATACCAAGAAGGCGACTTGGTGTTAAGAAAAGTGTTCCAAAACACCAAGGAGGACAATGCGGGAAAACTCGCCCCCCAGTGGGAAGGACCATACGCAGTAATTGGAGTTTTAGGGCTAGGAGCTTATAGCCTCGCTGACTTGGACGAGAGGCTCGTGTGCAATATTTGGAATATTAAGCATCTAAAGCGATTCTATCATTAGTATCATCCCCGGGTCCTTCACGAGGGACCCAACAGATGCACTTTTCTACCTCACCTCTCTTTTATTTATGCACTATTTTATAATCAGTTATTTTACTTTTGTTATCAAATAATAACTTGGGCGTCGGAGGGGCGATGACACAAGCATCGCCCACACTCACGACTCTTCCATGTTTTGTTTGTAGCAAATTTATAACAGAAAAGTAAATAAGGCATACGCAAGATATAAGCAAAAGCATCCAATTAGAAAAGACCACCCCAAGGGCCCACAGGGAAGGGGTGGCCATCATCCATGCACAGCAAATTGTTCGACAAAATCAAAAAACAAATTCCAAAGCGCAAAAGTTCAGAAATCATAAAAAGAGTTCAACGGAAATTAAAAAGTTTTTGCAGATGGAATCAGACGGCAACAGACTTGGAGGGCTCGGCGGAGTCATGCTGCTAACCAGGCTGTTCCGCACCTTGCGGAACATCAGCGTTGGGGGTCTGGTGGAGAATCTCTTCGGTAGAGGCTGGCTTGCGACCTTCCTGGTTATCCTTCTCTGGCTCGGGGGAGGGCTCCTTCTACTTGGCTTCTTCCTCCGGCTCATCCAAAAAACCGAGGTTCAGGTCAGGAAATTTGAGGGCGATACGAACACGGACTTCTCCCATCGCTTGTCCCACTGTCATCTGCGGGAAAGCCCAAGATTGTTAGAATAAAAAAGAGAAAAACAGGAACAACCAATGCGACCTCACCTCATAGGTCTCACTGAAGTACTCGGACATGACGATGGTGGAATAATCCAAGCCTTCACCCCTCCTCAACCTGGAAATTTCATCATCAAGGTCGCTCATCTCCTGCCGGAAGATGATGTCCTGAGCCTGGAGCTCTTCCTTTGTTGACCCCAGCTGAGCGGTCAGCGTGCAGACCTCCCCCCGAAGAGAATCAACTTTCGCTGCTGCTTTGGCAAACTCCTTCTTTACCTTGGCCGACCCTTTCTTCACCCTGTCCAGCTCCGATCAGCACCGCCGCAGTTCCTCCTGGGAACTCTCGAGCTGCGCCTCCAATTCCTACAACTTCTCCATCAACTCTTGGACGCATGGACCCTCAAACCTAGCCCTCATAAGCTCTTTCAACTGACCCTCCACGAGGATAGCAACCTCCTTATTAAACACGAGCAAATCCAGCATGCCCTGCATTAATAAACGACCATCAAGGGAAAAAGAAGAAAAAGCCAAAAGAAAAGTACACCCATCATTACCTTTGGGACCTTCCGGTCCACATCAACTTCCATATGGAAAACTTGCCCGAGCAAGACTTCCGAAGGGGCAGCCGAGCCAGTCAGCAGTTGCCTAGCCCGCGAGATAAAGGCCTCCACATCCACGGCACGACCCTGAAGGAAGGGGGAGGAGGAGGTTGGGCCCGTGACCTGTCGACATCCCGTTCGTAGGACTCCTCGTGCACGCTCTCCTTGGCCCTTCGCCTCCTCTCCCTACGCTGATCACGGTTATCCTCCACCTGAACCACCACTCAATCATCCCTCCTGTCGCTGGCCCTATGGGACTCCTCCTGGCTGCTTGCAAATGAAAGCCTCTCCTCGTGTTCTACCATCATCCTTTTGGGAGGGAGAGAACCAGTCCTTCTCCCCGAAGAAGGCCGCTTCCTTTCCGACTGGCCCGCTTCTCCTCTCGTTCTTTCGTTCACCTTCAACGCCTTAGCAAGTGCCGCCCTGGTCGATATGGTTCCTCTCATCTTCACAGGAAGATCAACAATCCTTGCATTCGGGTACCTAATGTTGTTGGCTGAAATGCACCTTCCCGCTCTCAACTCCTTCCACGAGGTTACGTCCGCAGCATACGCCTTGTTCACCCTACGCAACTCCGCCTTAGTAAGCTCAATCCACTTCAAACCTGCAAAAACAACCATCACATATCAAAAACCAACACAACTTCAGACGAAATAAAAGATAGCCTAGGAAGCAAGAACCGACTCAAAGTATCATGCTCAATGGGAGTAAACTCAGGGTTCCTCGCATCTATCTCCAAGTAAAACCACTGACTCCACCACCTTGAGGAATTGTCGGGCGCTCCAGTGACCAATGGGGGCCTTTCCCCCGTCCATCATGTAGCATAATAGTACCCCAGTCGATAGGGGTTAAGGTGGTAAAGATAATGCCACTCGCGGATGGAGGGCAGACCGAGTCCTTGATCCATGAAGATCAAGAACGTCCGCACCAGGTGATACCAGGTCACAGGCGACAGGTTGAAGGGGTACAAGCCATAAGAATTCAACACATTACTGAAGAAAGGATGAAGTAGAAGGTCGAGCCCTTTCTCTAGGATAGGCAAGTAAAATGATACGAAACCCTTCGGCGGGGAAAAACACCTATCATCCACCAACGGAACCTTATGCCCAGGGGGAATCCTAGTAGAAAGCTCTAGTGCTTCTACCACCTGACCTACCAAAACCGAGGAGACCGCGTCCCTGACTTGGTTTCTTTTTGGCTTCACCTACTTGCGAGTCCTAGAGCTGGCAGATTGGACTGGTGGTTCTCCACCAGAGGAAGAAGACACTTCAACAACAGGCTGCTTAGAGGAAGAACCCTCATCGTCGTCTCGATCAACCTCTCGAAGACTCCTACCCAAGGACAAGGAACCCACCTCCTCCGGGGAGAATGGGTCGGCAGACGGAGACTCTTACTATTAGACAGGGGAACTACTACCCTTGTTTTGAGAATCGGACGACGACGACATCAAAATAAAACAACTCAAAACCCCCCAAAATTCCTAGGCACGAACCTTACCACCACCACAAGCAAAAGAACAAGTGCTAGAAGGGAATAATTTAAGACGATTGCACGGGGTTGAAGGCTACTAACCTCAGGCCAAGAAATCAAGCACGAAGAAAAGATCGCAATCGCCGAGAAACACACCAGGGAGAAAGAAAACGAAGGCTCGAACTAATTACGTGGAAGAGGGATGATGTGACAGGCCCTTTTGCAGGCGACGGTTCGCCTCCCAAACCGCTCATAAAACCACCCCTAAACTTCTGTGTAATTACGGTTACACCAACACTACGCAACAAAATAGAAAACTATTCCCGCACACGATTTTCAAAAAGTGTGACCCATTTATTTGACTCCAACCCGCACAACCCGGTAGAACACGGGTCTCAGATTCTTAAATCTGGTCAAAGGACCTCACCCCCAGTAAGACCCTAGGATTCAAAAATTCATCAAAAATCAATAAAACCTCCTGCGAGAGATCCCCATGGGGACGCTCAGAGCGCTGCACATGAGAGCTTGGCTCTCATAAAGCAGGACACCCTACAGGATGTCCCCCATCTATCTCGTAGTTCCGGACCTACGAATTGGGCCCGCAAGATAGCTCCACGGAGCTACTTGCACCTCCGCATAAAATCCCCCAAGCTGGATCTTATGATTGTCGAGTTTACCTCCGAGTAACCGACCCTCCAAGGAGATTGGGACCTCACGAGGTCCCCTTCTGGGCTCCCGATGCCTCCTTATGAGAAGCTCAGAACTTCCGCACTTTGAGCAATCGTATGTAACGGGTAGGACCCAACTGTTTGACCTTGGGGTCTCCCTAGCACACTCAACCCCAAGCCCAAAAGGGCTATTGTTGGGCCCAAAATTGATTGGGCTAAAGAACTAGGCCCAGGCCAAGCTATGGCAACAACGACTCAAAAGAGGTCCACACAACGAGACCCTCGTGGCCCATCGAGCCCATTTCTCTGAAGAAAGGCCCAACTAAGCCCAGACGTAATGTAGAAGAAGTACGCACCCTCTCCGTCTTTTGCCCATCATCACGAAGGAGGAAGGAGAAGTCCCAATGCTCGTACACGACCCACCGAAGAGTAAACACTTCTGAATCCAGAAAGGTGTATAACTCGGAAGGACGATGAACAGTCACGCGTCAGCAGCCCTCTAAATACGGAACTACCTCTTAAAGCCGCACACCTCCCGTAGAGAAGACCTACCGCTCGTTGGGAACCCTAGCTGGTGAATTTCGAAGAAAGTTCAACGGCCTCCCCCCAAATACCGGACCTGCCCAGGAAAGTAGTTAGGGTTGTAACGGTCTTCCTTAATCTATAAAAGGGACACCGCTAGTTCATTTTTTACCACTTCTTTTTAGGGATATTCACTCATATACTTATTTCTCACACACGCATATTTCAAATTATCAAGCTTTGTGTTATTCGATCATTTTATTATTATTATTATTATAGCTTTATCGGTCATTCTCTTGTTCGATTATAGACGAGTTCCGAAGGTCCCTATCTCATCACAAATCAAACCTCAACGTATTGTAAATTCAATTATATAATTAAATTTATGCCAATAATTGTAGATATAATTTTAATGAGAACAAAAGCTAGTAAATCAAACACAGAGTTTATTAAAGAGAAAAATTTTACAAAATTAACCCATAAAATATTATACTTATATCAGTTTAAATTTTCATAATAATTAATGGTATATATGTATAAGTTCTAATATAAAAGCATAACTAATAAAATAAAATAAAATAAAATAAAAAATAAATTAATGTTTATATAATGTTCTTTCAGAGGGAAGCGGTGGATTTTTAAATATCGTAAATTATTTAATTTAATATACGTACTAAGGAGATATAGCTAAGTAAATAAAACAAAATTATTAATAAAAATTAATATTGATGTGATATTTTTAGACTAAGTTTATCAGCAATTGGTCCAACCACTCTATTACCCAACCTTTTTAATATTTAATTAATTTCTCTCACTTCCATATTATCAATTATCACTCTAACCCAACCACAATATTTTGGCAAAACTTATCAATGACCACTCAGCCACACTACATATATAATTATTTTATTTATTTTAATTAATTTTATTTTTAAATTAAAAACACAACTTATAAATTATTTTAAAATATATATAACTTATAAAATGATTAGTAAAATAAAATTGATATAGATTACATAAAAATATAACTACTGAGAAAAAAATTTACATTACATAAAATAACACAAGTACTTGAAATAAAATTACATTACATAAAACAAGACAACAATAGAAATACTCCCTGTGTCCCGAAACAATTGTCTTGTTTTCCTTTTTCACCTGTCCCAAACAATTGTCATTTTACTTAAAATGGAAAGTTAATACACACTCACTAATAAAATACTAATTTCCTCTATCTCTACTCGTATTGGTATTTGTGCCATTTTGAAATAGGACAATTGTTTAGGGACGAAGGGAGTACAATTTAAAGAATAAAGTACATATAAAGAAATACCAAATGTCAATTTTCACGGCCAAACTATTGCCAAATATGCTCAATCAAGTCATTTGTATTTTAGTTATAGGATGGATTGTTATTTTGATTTTATAAATATTTAAACTAATTTTGAATTGTTGTTAATTTCATAAAAGATTAAATTTTACGTATTATAGATTAAAATATTAAACAAGTAGTTGAAATGCAATTATATTACATAAATTATGGAGATTATGCAAAAAAATTTATGAATTGAAGAGATTTATTTAATATATATGAATTGTTGGTCTAGAAATCAGAGTGCAAGTATATGCAGTGGAAGTAAAAATATGTGCAGCGGAAGTATTGAATATATAAACTTGCACTTTTTCTCCTAAATACTTAGAACTTAGTTTAGGGTACTTGAAATGATTAAGCTTAAGTCTGTCGTTATTAAGTCAGTTTAGTAGAATATACTCTTCAATACTTGGATTAGTATTGAAGGTTTTGAAAGTCAGTTTGCAAAACTAGACAAGGCAGAAATATAAATAAAAGCAATAAAGAACACAAGATATTTATAGTGGTTCGGATCTAAAAATCCTACGCCCACTCTTCAGACCCAAGGTCAGGATAAATCACTAAGTGTTGGTCCCTGATCAGAGTGTCAATTTTTGCAACTGAAGTTTTACTAATATCTTGCACTTATCTTGCTAAGGTCATGACTTAGCAAGTGTTTATCAAATGTTTTTAAGCTCGAATATTCGTTAGATCTATTGCAAATTATACTTCAACACTTGATATGTTGAGTTTTAAAATGAGCAATAAGTAATGAAATGAAAGTAGTAAATGACACGGGATTTATAATGGTTCGAATAAATGTTCTACGTCCACTCTGCAGTGCACCTAGCTGAAAATTCACTATTGATTGATTACGAAGTTCGGCTTAATCTCTAACGTTGAGCAGCTCCTCCGTATGGTTAGCGCGCCTTCAAGCACCTTGGTCTTCAATCTTCACTTTGACACTCCTTAGAGTGAAGACAAACCTCCCTTCTTCTTGGACGTCGACCTTGGGAGTTTTATAGTTCTTCTCATAACATTTCCTTGTTTGGCAGTTGCTCGTGATAATCATGCTTGCAGAGTAGAAAGAATCCCAAAGTTAACCTTAGCAGTAATACTTCATAGGTCTCGAGTTTTGAATATGTAATCTTGTGTAAAGTTTCAATCAAGTACAAGCTCGGATGTGAGTTCGCGTGGGATTGAGAGTATTAGGATCTTCTCTTGTTTGTTATTTGTAGATTTTTACGAACCTCTCAATCTCTCTTTGATGACACCTATTTATCGGTGATGATTGAAATGACTGTTTGAATCTTATCCGTTAAACAAAGAGTGTCTGATCGCCAATCTCTGCCCTTCTTTTCCTGTGAGGCATAGTGACTTTTCAAGTCTCCTTCGTCTCTGATTGGCATTTCTCCTATTCGTAGCCATCTGATATCTCAGCAGTCCAGCTGAGATTGAGCAACGTGCTTACTTTACTCGTTCAGCATTCTTTTACGCGTGTCCATCATTCTTCTATTGTTTGCTAGCCTTTTACCAGCGTCTTCAGCAATCTTCAAGTATGCTGACTCCTTCAGCATTCTTCGATTTTCTGTTCTAGTTCTATTACTACCCGAGTAGATGTATCCTATAAAGGACTTTAACAATTTACTTGATACTAAGTTGTTATACACTAGATTGACTATGCTTTGGTGCATCAAAACCAAAATACATATAATTGAGATCAATGGGTTATAATATTTCTAACAATATTCTTAAAAATTTCCCTTTTTTGGTGCGATCAAAGCCTTAATTCTAATTAACTGATCACGGGAATGCTGATTACTGAGATTACAAAACATTCCTATCTATTCTATTCTCAGCATCTCAAATCCCTTAGACTCGGTATGATTCCTGGATGTTCCCCCTCAAAATATCAAGGGCATTGCTCGATTAAGGTTTTCTTCTAGTAAATGGCATTCAAATCATTGGTCAGATAAGCATATAGCACATTCACACAAACATAGAGCAAAATGCAGGAACATATCACACACATCCAACAATCCACACATTTTGTTGA
The DNA here is from genome assembly GCA_026898455.1 of Plectranthus barbatus. Lineage (NCBI taxonomy): Eukaryota > Viridiplantae > Streptophyta > Magnoliopsida > Lamiales > Lamiaceae > Plectranthus > Plectranthus barbatus. The sequence continues at coordinate 279,847 of JAPKLW010000180.1, forward strand.
TTACACTGAGTGTGTAATTTCAGCTATAGCAATTAATTCAGCGTTGGACAATGAGATGTTGTCTTCAACCTGGGTTAGTTTCCATTAGGAGATTTTGCAATAAAGTACAGGAAACAATCACCCAAAAAAACGTGATGTTTTATGCTAGAAGACTTATAAGGTATAGAGGAATTACTTCTTGGTAGTCGAGGATTCTGAATCAGCAGTATTTATAGCACTTGAGGAGCCGGTGGTGGGTTTCTTCACTTTTCTGAGAGTTTTAATCGTTACTTTCATGAAGTTATCCACTACTGCTTCTCGTTCTTCTCTTCTAATCCTTTCTTTTTCCTCGACCCTTCTCCGTTCCTCTTTTTCATCTTCTTCTTGTTCCCTTCTTAAGTCTTCTTCCAATTTTCTGCGTGCTTTGAGGCGTCAGATTCTTTCTTCTTGTTCTTTCTGCCACTCTGCTTCTTTTGCCAATCTCTTCTCTTCCCCCTCTTTGATCACAACCAAAAGGCCGGTGGAGAAGGTCTCAAAGTTGTCCTCTAGAGTTTGATGAAGTTCCTCCTTTGCCTCAACCACTTGGTCTGTACTTCAGCTCAAACAATCGGCACAATCTGCTCTCCAATTCGAGATGGTAGGTATGTTCACAATGGTGGTCAGTGCCTAAGAAGACTTAATAGCCGGATCAACTTCTTCAGCTGTTGTAGGTTCATTCTCCTGAACATGTTCTTCTTCAGCAATGACTAGAGAGGGAGGCCTAGAGCTATCCACTTGAGATAGGATATTAGCTAGCGTAGTGAGTATCCACTCCCTAAACTCCATCATCTTCTGGTGATCCTCCTCTTTCTTCTGTACGGCTTCTTCTTCTGCTAGTCTTGCTTGCAACTCAGCAGCTACAACCATCTGCCTTCTTGTTTCTGGTGATTTAAAATTCTAAGTGAACAGTGGAGAATCAGCAATGGCGTACTCAGAGGCAGGTAATGAGCGATCTCTAGTGATTGCTCTGTGTGCCTTAATCTTTTGTGGCCAGGCAGCTACTTTCTTCTCTGTGTACTGCATCTTGGATGTTTGGTCCATCCAGTCATCCGCCCATTCTTCTTCACTTCTCCAGTAGCTTAGACCCATCCGTGCCATCATGATTGCTTGGTCTTCATAATGTAGTTTGTGGGTGGCGTAGTCAAAAAATCTCCAATTTTTGAACTCTATCTTCAACCATTCAATGTCGGAAGACCCGTCCAGTAACTCAGCAGGATATGTGGTCTCAAGTTCAGCAACAACTTTGGCTTCTTTGAATACACAAATGTATTTTGCCCACGAGATGAGGTCATCGTTCTTCTCGTCCTTCACCGTGATAGGTGGGCACCACTTGGCAATCCTCTTTGCATTAAACCTCCTATCAGGTGGTCCTTCCATGAGCACTCTCAATGTTTCTGTTCTGAAAACAGATTCACTGTCTGCAAGCTTCAAGACCCCTTGTACATCTCTTGCATTTCCTGCATTCTCCTCATCATCATCACTAGGGATATCGTTGAATGATATACCTGACACTTCGGGAGAAGTAGAAATCGGAATGTGCCTTTGCCAAATCATTTCAATGGTCTTGTCCAGCACAAGGGGAGTTTCTGCTCCTAATCTCCATTCCTAGACATTAGATGGATCCACTCCCAGAGCACGAATATATTGCTCGTTGTGTGCTCTTACGCTTGCAGTGAGGTTGACCTGTAATCTCGCTCGAGTCTCAGCATCTAGTGAGGTAGTGGCTTCCTTCTCTGTGGCGTTCTTCTGAGCAACTTCTTTTTTAGCAGCTTCCCTTTCTGCTATTGGTTCGGATTGCTGATCAGCTGTTCGATCAGCTACCTCTAGATTTATTGTACCTCGTCTGTTGTCACTTCAAGGTCAGCATTCTTACTCTTTGTTGCCTTGTCTACTTCGCTTTCAACAGAAGTTTGGTTATCCTCCTGCACCAAATCTCTTTCAGCAATAATGGTAACAACCTGACTTCCATCATGCACAGCCAGTTGTGTATCCTCAGACTTCTTAGTAACAGAACTGCTACCTCATTGCATAGCAGTCTGTTCCACACCTCCTTCTACAACATTGATACCTCCTAACACAGCAACTTGTAGAATGTCAGCACTTACAACATTAACATCAGCACTATCTCTTCCCCCTTGCGCAGTGATGGGCTAACAGTCAGAATTGCAGGACTCCTTTCTCTTTGCGCAGGAGTCTACTGCATCATCGATTCTTCTGTTCTTCTTAGCACCACATCTTGCAAATACCTGAATGCTCCTTTCTTTTGCATTTTGTCAAATTCGGCATCTGATAAAGCATCTAGCTTTATGATCCTTTCCTTGGCATCACTGACCTTTGTTTTGCCCTTGGCGATCCGTGCCTTGTCAGCATCCTTCTTGGTGATGCGTCCAGGTTTTTCTCCTTCCTTGACCTTGGCATTCCGCTCTTCGTATGCTGCTTTGACCTGCTCGAATTTGGCATCCTTTTGATCCAAAAGTATCTACTATTTTGCCTTGTCAAATTCCTTCTGTGTCCTTGCCTTCTTCAAAGCTTTCTCCAGTCGCTTCTTCCATGCTTCTCGCTCCTTTGTGGAGAAGTCTTGCTTTCTCTTCATTTCTTTGGAGGTTGGCTCGACAAGGATCTCCTCTGTGTTCTTGGCCACATCAGGAATTGGTAGAGATGTGTCTACTACCAGAACAGAAACCTGAACAGTTGATCTTTGGAAGCGATCATTTCGTCCTTTCTTCGTTGCTTGCCCTTCATCATCTCCTGGCTTCCTTTTCCTCTGCTGAGGACTCTTTTGTGTTTGCCTTCTCTTTACTATAGTTGTCATTGGGGGTTCCAGCTGGGTGATGTCTTGCAGGCTTTCAAACTCTTTGAACAGGGCATCCTGTTTTGCCTTCTTCCTTTCCACTTCAATTTCCTCCTCAGTCAGTGGAATTGCAGTCTGTAGAATATCGTCTCCTTGGTAAGGCTCTTCTTCATTAGAGACCTGCTTTTTAGGGTCGACATTGCTCTTGCCTCTCGGAATGAGTGGTTCTCTGAAGTTCTTGGGTGTTGGTTGCTTCCTGGTGGGTTGCATGTAGTCAATAGGCTGCAAATCCTCACCACGGCAGTGCTTCCCCTCGGGTATGAAGCCCTCAAGAAAATGAATTATCTTGAGTCCAAATCCCACATCCTGTGTGAACGTATGCTCTGTCTTGATAGTATTGTTTTTGTAGACATGCGCCAACCACTTAGTGTAGATGAACGTTGCCCAATTCCCACAGACTTGATCATCAATTGCCATCATCACAGCAAACTTCTTGGCACTCAATTCTGAAAGAGAGCCAACTTTGCCTGCCAACATCCTAATCACAATTTGTGTTGGGCCCTTCATGGGTTCGTCCATTGATCTCAATGGTGTAGCCACCTTCCATGGCTCTGTGAATGTATCTGTCTTCCACCTCCGCCATTGCTTCTCCATCTCTACATCATCGGTTATTTTGTAGGTGGCGACATCCTCTCCATCCACTCGCAAACCATACATTGCTGCCAACACTTCTGGGCTTACTATGATCTTCGTGCCCAAAACAATTGTAGTGAAGAAGCTTCCACTTTTATCTATAATGGCACGAGCAAAGAACTCTGCAACAATGTGAGGCCTGAACTTGATAGGTTCTGAAAACAAGTATTTCATAAGTCCTTCTCGATCAAGTTTGTCGACAAGCCTCTTGCAAAAGTGTTTTCGGAATAGTGGCTCGTAGAGTATCCTATCTTTTCACATTTGAGCCGACCTTCTTTGTTGAATGGTGAGTTGGCCTTGTATTTTGTCATGAGCAATGGCCACCACATGATTATATAGGATTGACACATAAATCTACTCTTTCTTGAACACTCCTGTGAACATTAGTTGAAATTGTTCAGGTTCTCCGAGAATACATGGCCGTCTGGATGATTCGGCAGGGGTACTGGAGTGGTTGGAGGGTTCCGCCATTGATAATTTTCTTGAACTCAAAGAAAGTATAGAGTCAAAGAAAAATTGAAATCAGGAGTATATGGAGCAATATGGTTTAGAAATGCCAAACTAACTTCTTTTATACGATTGTGAGCAATATGTGTTGTGTGAGCCATTGGATCTCCTTTCTGATCTGGACAGATTGACGGTTGGGCAGTTTACGACGGTTCTCCTTACGTCCCACAATGATGGAAGGTTGCACGTGGCTTCTGCTTATTTATAGCCGCCCTGTGCAATAGTCATATTTTCAATTAATGTAGACTTCATAGCTGCTCCATCAATCAGATAATCCCGTCTTTCGAGAGATTTTGAAATCATTAGTTCTCTACTATTTGCTAGTCCCTATGTAGCAAACATAAGGCATTTTGTTGAGAGCTTGGACTCAGCAAACTCCAGATGTGTGCTCAGAGCTTGGACTCAGCATCCGATACATTCTTGCTGAGAGCTGGGACTCAGCTATTTACTAATACATTTTGCTGAGAGCTTGGACTCAGCAGTGAACCTTAATTCTGCAGATTTCTTAGAATACCATAGACAATACTAACCTGTTGAGAGCTTGGACTCAGCAGTCAATCCTAGACCTTGCTAAGAGTTTAGACTTAGCAATCTATGGCAATCTATTGAGAGCTTGGACTCAGTAGCCTTCTTTCCGGTTTTGTCTGCTAGGCCGAATATAGCAAACAATGTCATATTGCTGAGAACTTGGACTCAACAATCGTCGGGTGTCTTCTGAAAGCTTGGTTTCAGTAGAAAATTCAGACTCTTCTTTAATCCTTGAATCTTTAGAGTTCAAAGAGTCTTTTAGTGAGAGCTCGGACTCAATAATCAGCAGGAAATTTTTGCTTGATTAAAATATGTATTTTCAATCATCAAGCATTCTACTTCCGACGTAGGCTTTTGGGAGAGACACTTTTGAAATTCCTATCAGCTGATTTTCCTTTGTAACTTCAAATTTTTAACCAATGAAAATCGTAAGTTTTTTTTAGATAGGATTCTATTTACACAAGAAGTGTAATGATCTAGCATTTTTGTCTAAGCAGTTATTCTTTTGCGAAAACAGAGTATGGTCATCAAAATGAACATATTGTTTTATTAAAATCATTGACTTACAAGTGTTACACTTTGCAAAGTAATAAACTATTAGTTATAATGATTCAACTCTTCTTCGAACTGCTCCAAATAACACCTTTGCTAGATCTGCTCCTTCTTGGTCTCCTCCCCGAGCTTGTTGCTGCAAGTCTCCCCACTTGCGCAAAAACATCTTCTTAAGGCTGAGAGATCTCTAACTGCAAGTTCATCTTCTACCTCTACTTGCATTGTACGTAGACATCTCTTTGGCAACAGCCTTCTTGCTTCTTGTGGACAGTCCAGCACATATGAAGGAAATCTAAATCTAGCAGATCTCACCATCTGCTCAGACAAGTGTTCTTGTCCACATTCTCTCAAATCTTCTAGCTTCGAGTGTCATACAAATGTCCATACATAATGTATGATGAGTGACAGTTGCACCACTCGCGAGCTCTCCCATTGGCCTCAGATGCCAAGTAGATGATTCGAGTGGCATTTACTCCATCTGCAAGCCTTTCCTCCATCTCCTCTTCTTCTCCACATTTTCTACTTGCTGTCCATGAAGAAGAGATGGGAAGAAATTAAATGGGTCCTTTGGATGCCTTGTTCCATCAGCACCCAGAGGAGTTGCCCATTCCTTGTGGCTAAGGAATATCCATCTTCAGACCCACCTAAAAATCTTATATCTCTCCAATGATAAAGTTATCATGGCCTGACAGAATAGACTGCCTATCTGCGTTCAATTCTAATATCAGAAAGCCCATTATCAGAGGTGAACCGATAATTGAGAGAATCTTCTTAGATATGATCTCTGTGAAGATTACGACTCTTCCTCTCAATTTGGAGGCTTCCAAGTCACGTTGCTCGAAGCCATCTTGAAGGTATTTTGGTGAGAGAGTAAAGGATTTCATCTTATTTTTCTTGAGCAACAAGGTTTAATCGAAGGGGATTGAAGGCATGAAGAGGGTATGATTTCAGTGCGTTGGAAGATGTTTTCCTAAGCGATAGAAATCTCCCTTTAAATAGGCATACCCGTCCTTGAGATTTGTTCCATCAATCAAATCGTCTGCCTTGGGAACCATCAGTTTCAGCAATACTTTCGATGTGATCATTCATGACACCATTTCGTGAACTGAATCATCTCGAACCTTGAGAAAAATCTTTGGAAATGATAACGAATATTGACCGTCACCACATTAATTCATTCCATGAATAGGGTTTGTAACTGTTTCGTCGGTTGAGATATCCTAATTTTGATTCCCCTGTATCTGATCAATTTCCCAATATTGATTCAGCAGTCTCCTTTTGTATGCTGAGAGTTGGGACTCAGCAATCTCTATAATGTCTGCTGAAAAGTAATCTTCAGTATCTGATTATAAAATTTGCTGAAAGCCGGGACTCAACAATTTGACTATAAATCTTCGCAATTTGCTATAGAGTGTGAGCTTGGACACACTCTATTCCACATCATCTCCAGAAATCCAAGAAATCCATAAATAGAATGAGAGCTCAGACTCATTCTTCCACAACCTCATCCAACTCCAATAAATCAAGCTTAATGCAAAGCTCCTTAAATCTGCTTTCTGCTAGAGGTTTGGTGAATATGTCTGCCAGCTGATCTTCTATCCTGATGTAATCCACAGAAATATCCTTTTTTCAATGTGGTCTCAGATGAAATGATGTCTAATATGAATGTGCTTCGTCCTTGAGTGATGTATTGGATTCTTCGTGATGCACATTGCACTATTGTGTCACAGTAGATTGGTACGCATCCGGTGCTGACTTCATGATCTTGAAGTTATTGCTTGATCCACAACACATGTGTACAACAGCTTGCAGCAGCCACGTGTTCAGCTTTTGTTGTGGACGTTGCTACAGAGTGTTGCTTTTTGCTAAACTAACTTATCAGCTTGTGTCCAAGGAATTGGCATGTGCCACTTGTACTCTTTTGATCTATTCGGCATCCTTCGAAGTCGGAGTCTGAATATCCAACGAGTGTAAGATCATCTGCTCTTGGATACCAAATTTCTAAAGACTTTGTCCTTTTCAAATATTTGTCAATCCTTCGTGCATACTCCATGTGCGATTTCTTTGGATTTGCTTGATATCTAGCACATATGCCTATAGCATACGAAATATCTAGCCTGCTGGCCGTTAGATATAATAATGAACCAATAATACCTATGTATATTGTTGGATCTACGAATTTGCCTTCTTCGTCCATTGAGATTTGACATGTTGTGCTCATGGGAATCCGTAAAGTCATTGTCTATTCTGGACAAAATTAGCTGATGAGATCCTATGTGTACTTCTTCTGGTGAATGAAGATCCCATCGCTGGAGTGCTGAACTTGTAAGCCTAAGAAATATGACATCTTCCCCATTATGCTCATCTGAAAGTTAGTTTGCATAAGCTGAGCAAATTTTTCACACAAGGTTAGATTCTTAAAACCATATATAATATCATCCACATAGATTTGGACGAGTAGTATGTCTTCAACATCCTTTATCAAGAAGAGTGTCCTATCGATCTTCCCCTTCCTGAACCCATTATACAGTAGAAATTGTGACAGTGTCTCGTACCAAGCTCTTGGGGCTTGCTTCAGACCATACAGAGTTTTTCTTAACCTATAGACCTTGTTTCCTCGCTCAAAACCTAGAGGTTGCTCCACGTAGACTTCATCATTTAGTTCACCATTTAGGAATGCACTCTTGACGTCCATCTGAAAAACAGTGAAACCATGGTGAGCGGCATATGCAAGGAATAAACTGATTGCTTCCAGTCGGGCTACTGGAGAAAATGTTTTGTCGAAGTCAATTCTTTTGCAGTGAGCATATCCTTTAGCTACAAGCCTTGCTTTGTTGCGAACGACGATTCCATTCTCGTCACGCTTGTTCTTGAATACCCATTTGATGCCTATCACCGATAGATGTGTTTGTCGATCTACAAGATCCCATACGTGATTATGCGTGAATTCTGACAGTTTTTCCTACATCACGTTGATCCAATCAATGGATTTGAGTTCGTCGGCAACTTTGGTAGACTCCTCCTGAGATATATAGTAGGCTAGCATTGTTGTGTCTGGTTCAAATTGGATCACCAAGATCTCCTTGTATTGCTTCAGAAGGATGATCTCTCAGCAAAAATTTAGGTGTATGCAGCTCCGAGACTGGAATGGCTTGACTGCTGGATGCTCTAATTTGACTTTCTGAAACAAGCACGTCAACAAATTGTAGGCTACTTATACTTTCAGCTACACTTGTTGGGATGTCGTCTGCTGAATGGTTGTCTACTGATGAGTCGTCTAATGGATTTGCATTTGCTGGAATGCTATTTCTTCTGTTAGCAGCTCATTCCTGACTATCTTCAGCAGTGTTGTCTTCAGCATTCCTCTCACAATTTTGGGGATTCTCAGCAATGTCCTTGTCTTACAGATTTATTCTTTCTTCTAGAGTTCCCCCTTGATTTGTGATCTCCTTGAGAGAATTTAGGGTTGCCTCTGCATTACCAGTTCCATCACTGATAACTATAAAAACAGCGAGCAAATAAATTTTTACACCCTTACGTGGTCGATCCCACAGAGACTGTGCAACAAAATATCTCGAGTACTAGTTATAATTCTTAGAACACAGAAGTTTGAAGATTTTAAAAACTGGGATTTGGTTAGGAAATATAAAGATGACAATTGCATAAAATTAAAGGGTTTTAAAGACAATAATTAAAGATACAGATCCTAGGGCAGATATTCTAAACTTAAGCATGCAAATTCATCAACTCAGCAATGGGGATAAATTAAGATTCTTGTGGATTAAACTCCTTGGTTAGGCAATTAAATCCTAGATTACTAAAGTGTGACTATCTCCTTTCGGTCTCGAGAACACAAATTATCCAATCTCAATAATTATCTAATTAATTTCTACAAATTAATTCTTCTTTTTGAGACAGAAAATAATTGCATTCAATTCCTTCTTCCTATTACCAATTTTCACCTCTCGGTCCTTCAATTGATAACTACAAACCTATACTCAAATTCATCTCTCGATCCTTCCTATCTAGATTCAATTAATTAATCTCAAGGAATTAAACCATGCTATCGAGTTGATTTCATTCAAACATGAATCAGAAAAGAATATCAAAAGCCCTAGAACCTGCTAGGGTTTCTTGCCAAAAAACATGACTTGAATAAAAGAAAATATATTATTAAATTACCTTACAAGGGAAATAGAAACCTTTCAAGTCTCTAAAAAATCTATTGTTGAATAATTCTAAGTGCAAAAACAACAACAATTTCATGCATAATGAGTTCCCTATTTATAGAGAAGCCAAAACATCTAAACTGGGTATTGGGCTAAAATAACAACAAATTGCCAAAACATGCCAAAATCTCCTTCTCGGGCTTCTGTGTCGATCGACAGGGAGCTTGTCGATCGACACACAAGCATCATCTCTAATCGCCCTTGCCTATCCTCCGTGTCGATCAACAGGGAGCACGTCGATCGGCATACTTGTAAGCCTATCGAGCCTTCAGTTCTACTTTGCCTCCGATCGACATCTGACTCTTGTGTCGATCGACATGCACCACATTGATCGACACAGTGGTAATGCCTCAGGTTTTTGGCTCGTCTTCCAACTTGATCGACTTCCAGTGTGTCAATCGAAGAAGCAACTTTGTTCTTCACGGTTATTTTCAACATTTGACCTCTTTTTAGCCCTAAATACCTGCAGAAATCTCTATCAAGAGAATAACATCCTATATAATAGACTCATGCACAGAAACGACTAAAAACCTAAACTAATTGTACTGATACAATGGAGAAAAATATGGATAAGTGAGTACAAATATGAACTTATCAAACCTACCAAACTTGAATACACTATTGTCCTCAATCAAAGAAAAGAAATCTCAAGCAGTTGAAAATGCAATGCCTCACAAGATTCTTCACAATCAAGGATTGTCAATTCACATCACACAAGCATATTGAAAGAGATAGGAAATTCATCATCTTCGGAAGACTTAAAAGAAAGTGTTTCACTCATGCACTCAAGTGTTTGGGTTTTTAATGAAAGCACTCACAACATGTATGAAGAAATTTCTACCATAGGCTTGCAAAATTTCTAGAATCTCCACTGCTAATTTGTGCACACAATTCAATAATCAAAAAGGACTTTTCATTTGGTTGTAACGTAGGCTTTTTGTGACAAGGTAGGGAAATATGGCCAAGTAACTAAAAAGAAAATATTGAGTTGATCACTCTCAACAAATCAAAATCACCATCTATCATCATCCACTCCATCTCCTTAAATATTACTATTCAAATTACAACAGCTCTTTCCATTTTTTTTTCTTTTTCATTTCAATCCTTTTACTCTCATATTGATAAAAATGTTTCTTTTTCTTGAGTTTATAAGGACATCAATCATTTCATTTTTTTTCTAGAGTTCCTCTTTCCTTGCACACCAATTCTACAAATTTCTTATCACTCACAATTTCCCATCCTTTTTCTTGCCAAATCTCTTAAACAATATACATCTCACCCATTCCATATAAAATTTTATAGACAAAATCAAAAAACGGAACAAGGCTCAAAGGGGCTAACTAGGAATAAAATATTATAAGGGCCAGTGTTTGGGATAATTTGGCTAACAAAGATGACCTAAAATCATTTTCTATCCTTGTGCACACTATGCAGCCTCGAAATTGAACAAAAGCAAGTTCTAGAGAAAAGAAAGCATACATGCGAATCTCACATCAAACGAAAAAAGTCTCAAAATCTCACTTGGGTTCAAAAATATCTTCCTTAGTCCATTTCAATTCACTTAAACATCATGCAAGTATAAGTTTAAATTAGACCCTATCATGTGTTTTCTACATTCATAGGCAATCAACCACAATTGAAATCAAATCAAACTCATCTCTAATCGATTTCAACTCGCAATTAGTTCAAATGGGGTTCAAATATTCAACAATTTTCCTCATCACTATATCCATATTTTTTTTCTAGGCAAAAATTTAAATAAACAAGAAACAAATCAAAGAAAGTAATTGAAGGGATTTGTGAACTGAATCACGAAGTCCGTTTGCCCGGATAGTTAATTGGAATATCAAAAATAAATTGCTATGCCTATGATTATTCCTAGCATGCTCCTATTGATTATGCATAAAGAAGGTTTATGCGGAATACCTGGATTGCGAAACCCTGAAGAACGAGTGTGCGGAGATTCCTCTTGATCTTTTCCCACGCACCAAGATTAATTCCCTAACAGATAAAAGGAATTAAATCTGATAAAAATGTGTTACTATTTTCGAAATAGAAGAGGGAGAGAAGAAAGAAGATCCTCCTGATCTGATCTTCTGATCTGTATCCCAACTCAATCTGAATATCTGGTGAAGATTCCCTTCAGATTCCTTGCCCGGTTGAGAAGCAGAATTTCCTCCTCGTTTCTCAGATCTAGTCAATCACCACAGCTCCCAAATTCTGGTTTGCTGTGTGCAACTTATGATCTTGTGGTGTGTTGAGACCTGAGGAACTGAGGCCTATTTATAGGAAAATACTGGACTTCTATTGGGCCTAAGTTTCATGGGCCAGACCAGGGACCAGAATGCAAATAGCAAATAAGGCATATCAATTAATTAATTCCCATATTCAACCCAGAATATAATTAATTAATTAATATTGATTCATTCCACCGAGAATCAATATTGTCTTACCTATTTGCTACCACGTTTTGAGGTACGGGTTGCATGGGCTCGGTTTATCCCCACATTGAAGGTTACAAACATTCGTTAATTAATTTAAGCTCTAACAAGCTATTTAATTAATTAACATCTTATATTCCTGAGTCAATCCACTCAAACCTTTTCACTTATGCTTGAACTTAATCAGCCTGCAGGACTTTAGCATAACGAACCTTTTGAGCTGCTCAGGGAATGTCACCATCCTATACTGGATATGGTTACCTAGTTCCAGTACCAGACAGTCATACACAAACTGCTATTACCCAAGATACAGATATACAGGCTCAACCAGAGCCTTTCACTGCAACTAAAAGTAATACACAATCTGCATATACTTCTGTACCTTCATATAGGCTTAGGATCTCATCAAGCTATAGAGATCTAGATTCTTTTAATGTCAAATAAAAGAATCGATCTCGACTTAGGTCTTTATCAATGTGTGCCCCACACCAGCATACCAAGCCATCTAAGATAAGATGCTTATTATCGCGTATGCTGCAGCCTACACCGACAGTTTATCCTGGAACTGTCTCAGCTGTGATAATCATTTATATCTCGCTAGGTCAAATGATCCATATGATCTTTCGTGATCTACTACACACTGTATGATCTCCCTATCGACGAGATAAGAGGATAATTGTGTTTGCGACACATGTTTGTTAATTCAGACAGGAGATGAACATACAATATTTAAGATTCCCAGTGTATTAACCAATCGAACTTGTACATAATATACCAATCATAATGCTTTCAGTATATAAATCCATCAGCAATAAAAAAAGAAAGCAATGAAAAAAGAAAGCAAGGATAGATAAGTTCGAATTTCTTGTCCACATCCCCCCAAACATATTTCGAACTCCGAGAGTAAGAAAAAGTTTGAAAATCAGACCAAAAAAAGAACTTGTACCTAACTGTTGATCTCAGACATCAACGTTTTTATCCACCGGAGGAATCAGCTCATCAAGACGAAGATTTGTGTCTGCTTGCACTCTGTGTCAATCGACAGGGGGCCTGTCAATCGACACAGAGCCTTCCTGTCGACTTGCACTTCATAAAGTTGAAAGTGTACTCCGTGCGTACCTCTGTGTTGATCGATAGAAGGTATGTCGATCGAAATGTGTTGATCGATAGCAGGTTTGTCGATCGAAACAGAAGTAAATCCTCCCTGATTTTTTTTCGAAAATAATATAAAATAAAGGCAAAATAGAAATCTGAAAATAAAATTAAACTCACCAACGGAAATAAAAACAAAAATCGAAAAGAAAAAACAACAGGAATTGAAAAGAGAGCATGTAAAAGTTGGGTTACCTCCCAACAAGTGCTTTAGTTAACGTCGTAGCTCGACGGTACCACTTTTCTGAAAACCAAAGAGGCTAGTGCGCACTCACCTTCCTCAAGCATCCACCATGTCGACCAAACGATCTTGAATGATAGCAGTGAGCTCAAGATGAGATGGTGTAATTGACAGTTTTGTCACCTCATTACCTCGCTCCCATTCTCGAGCGGCTTGGTCCTCTCTTTCTTCCTCGGTTTCTTCCTCTTCCTCTTCACAATTTTTGATAGAGGTGATCTTGTAGCATTCGGATTGCTGCCAGCTTTTGTCGAGCTTGAATGTGATCTTTTTCTTATTTGCTTGAAGTGTGATCTCCCCGCCGCAGCAGTCAATCAATGCGGCACTAATATCCAAGAATTCCCTTCCCAAGATGAGGGGTGTGATGCCATCTTCCTTCGTGTCCAAGACCACGAAATATGTATGAGAAATAAGATGACCTACATGAATAAGTACATATTCAAGTATACCTTTCGGGTGAGACACAGAGCGGTCTGCCATCTGCAGAGTGATGGTGGTCGGCCTCAACTCTCCAATCTTGAGGCGCTGGAAGATGGAATAAAACATTAGGTTGATGCTGGCACTTGTGTCTCACAACACCTAAGGAAATGCAATCCCCCCGATCTCAACTGGAATGGAGAAGCATCCTGGATCGCTTCTCTTGACTGGAAGTTTCTTCTGTAGGATCATGTTGCACTGATCATGAAGTCTGACTTTTGAGTTCTACACAAAATACTTTTTCTCGCTCATCAGCTTGCGGAGATGCTTCATGTTACCTAGAATTTCACTCAAAGCTTCAATTAGTGGCAAGTTAAAGCTTACCATCTTCAAGTTCTCAACAAAGCGAAAGAACTTGGAATCCTCCTTCTGCTTGGCAAAGCGTTGAAAAAAGGGCATCAAAGGTGGTCTGGCAGCTTTGGAACTTGAATTTTTGTGCTGGATAAGCTGTTGTGTCGACTGGGCAGCAGTCATGTCGATCTGTCCTACCTGTCGATCGATAGGGGGTGTCTCGGTCGACAAACTGAGTTCCTTTCGATCGGCTCTTATTCGTCGCTCGAAATCTCTGCACCTTCCTTTCGATCAGAAGCCTTGATGAATTTTTGCAACACCTCGTCAAGGATCTCCTTTTTCTTCTTCGCGATTTCACCATTCTGCACATCAAAGTCTGGTGGAGGATTTTCAGCACCTTCTGGCTGAGCATAGGAAAATTTGGGATGAGTTCTTGGGTGGTAGTGCTGATATCCCCCTTGCCGGTACTGATTTTGGTATCAACCTCGATTTATGGATCAAAAGCTTCGATTGGTTTTCCCCGAGCCCTCGTGTTCATACAACCTGAGAAAACAAGTGCAGAAAATCAGCCTCTGTGTCGATCAACAGGGGCTTTGTCAATCGACACATAGGTAATTTATAACTGTGTCGATCAACACGGATTGTGTCGATTGAAATCGATGTAAAATCCTTGAAAATCACACGCACACAAAACACAAAATTTAAACAACAAAAACCAAAATAAACTCAAAAATAAAAAAAATTCAAATAAAAATACAGCCTCAATCCATCAGAACTAAAAACAAACTAATATCTAGACAAATCTGACAGTCCCCGGCAACGGCGCCAATTTGATAACTGTAGAAACAGCGAGCAAATAAAATTTTACACCCTAAGGTGGTCGATCCCATAGGGACTGTGCAACAAAATATCTCGAGAACTTATAGTTCTTAGAACATAGAAGTTTGAGGAACTTAAAAACTGGGATTTGGTTTGGAAATTTAAAGATTACAATTGTATAAAATTAAAGGGTTTTAAAGACAATAATTAAAGATATAGATCCTAGGGCAGATATTCTAAACTTCAGCATGCAAATTCATCAACTCGGCAATAGGGATAAATTAATATTCATGTGGATTAAACTCCTTGGTTGGGCAATTAAATCCTAGATTACTAAAGTGTGACTATCTCCTCTCGGTCTCAAGAACACAAATTAGCCAATCTCGATAATTATCTAACTTATTCCTACAAGTTAATTCTTTTTTTTTAGACAGAAAATAATTGCATTTAATTCCTTCTTCCTATTACCAATTTTCACCTCTTAGTCCTTCAATTGATAACTACAAACCTAGACTCAAATTCATCTATGGATCCTTCTTTAAATCTAGATTCAATTAATTAATCTCAATGAATTAAACCATGTTATCCAGTTGATTTCATTCAAACATGCATCAGAAAAGAATATCAAAAGCCCTAGAACCTGTTAGGGTTTCTAGCCACAAAACATGACTTGAATAAAAGAAAACATATTATTAGATTACCATACAAGGGAAATAGGAAGCTTGCAAGTCTCTAAAAACTCCAATGTTGAATAATTCTAAGAGCAAAAAGAAGAACAATTTCGTGCATAACGAGTTCCCTATTTATATAGAGAAGCCAAAACATCTAAACTGGGTATTGGGCTAAAATAACAAAAATGCCAAAACAGGCCAAAATCTCCATCTCGGGCTTCTGTGTCGATCGACAGGGAGCCTGTCGATCAACACACATGCATCATCTTTATCCGCCCTTGTCTGTCCTCTGTGTCAATCGACAGGGTGCCTTTCGATGGACATGTCTGCAAGCCTATCGAGCCTTCAATTCTATTTTGCCTCCGATCGACATCCGACCCTTGTGTCGATCGACATGCAGCAAGTCGATCGACAGAGAGGTAATGCTTCGAGTTTTTTGCTTGTCTTCCATCTTGGTCGACTTCTCGTGTGTCAATCAAAGCAGCAACTCTATTCTTCACGAATCTTTTCACCATTTGACCTCTTTTTAGCCCTAAATACCTGCAAAACTCTCCATCAAGAGCATAGCATCCTATATAATATACTCATGCACAGAAACAACTAGAAACCTAAAATAATTGTACTTAAACAATGGAGAAAAAATGGATAAGTGAGTACAAATATGAACTTATCAATCACCGGCCATCTTGCCTTTTTGCTGATCAGCCGAGGTCTCCAGCATAGATGATTATTCATTCATTAACCTAGTCGGAGCAATTGGTTAGCTTCGGAATTATTCAAGCCCAATTGATCATTGACATTATTGGTTTCATGAATCACATCTTTCTAATCTCTCATAGTCATGTGCACTAAAGTAGTTTCATCAAAAATAACATTGCATGTTTTTTCCACAAGTTTGGTGGTCTTGTTAAGTACTCTATACCCTTTTTGAGATGAATGTCCATATCCTAGGAACACTCCTTCATCAGTTTTGGGAGAGTAAGTACTTAACTTTGACTTCCCAATGTTATGGATATAACATGGTGAACCGAAACCACAAAGATGAGCTAAGGAAGGCTTATGACCATGGTAGATTTCGTAGGGAGTCTTGTTGAATCTGAAATTCAAGCCACTTCGGTTCTGCATATAGCATGCATTCATTACAGCTTCTCCCTAATATCTTTGCCCTAGATTTGTATCGGCAAGCATTGTTCGCACGGCCTCCTTTAGAGTCCTGTTCTTCCGTTCTGCCAAGACATTTTGCTGAGGTGTTCTTGCAGTGGACCTTTCATGTCATATCCCAGCGTCAGCACTGAAGTCCATTATTTCTCCGTTACAAAATCTGTACCATTATCGGACATTATTCTCTTCACCGTGAGCTCTTTGTCATTTTGTACTTGAAGTATCAGCTCTGGTACGACTATCTTGACTTCATCTTTGCTCTTAAGCAGTCTCACCCAGGTGTACCTGGAATAATCATCAATAACGACTAATGTATAATGTTTGTTGCCTACAGTGGATGGAGTTACAAGTCCAAATAAATCCATGTGCAGCAAGGATCTTGTCTGATGTGGCCTTTTCTGGGTTGGATTTGAATGATGCCTTTGCTTGTTTCCCTTGTTGACAAGCTCTGCAGACTCCTTCCTTCTTGAAGGTTAACAATGTTATTTTTGGCTATATGTAATTGATAGTTTTGAAGTTTAAGTGCGTTAGCCTTTTGTGCCATAGCCAGATGGTTTCTTCTTTGTTAAACACAATGAAGCATGAAGCTTGCTAACCACTTTCCCAATCTACAACGTAGAGTCCTCCTTTCCTGATTCCTCTAAGCTTTACGTCTCTAGTGGTCTTGTCAACAATCTCGCAACCTGTATCAAAGAAGGAAACAATATATTCATTTTCACTTAGCTGACTGATGCTCAGTAGATTGTGCTTGAGGTTGTCGATGAGGGCCACGTTGATGATACGCATTCCATTTTGCTCGATGCACCCTCATCCGATTACTCTAGCTTTTGAGTTGTCACCGAAGGAAACTGAAGGTCTCTAATCTTCTGAAGATCGGTGAATATGTTTCATCACCGTCATGTGTCCTGAGCATTCACTATCGAGGATCCATTCTTTTAAATTCTTCGATGTTCTTCTTACTGGACCCTGTTCCTGATTTCTCGTGACACCTAGGGCTGATTCTGCTATATGCTCTTCATCAGCTTCATTATCTTCATTGATGTTGGCCATAAATACCATGAGGACATCCTCTTCATCTTCTGATGAGTAGCCTTCGTCGTCTTGATCTGGGATGTCTGGTATTTTTGTCCTGGTCAGCAGGTTTTTGGCAACGGCCTTTGATGCGCATTTTTCGAAGAGCTTTCTTAGCCTCTCCCTTTCATCTAGCTCCACTTGAGAACACTCGAACTTTAGATGATCTGGCGAGTTGCACTCATAACACGTTCTTGGTGTCTTCCTTGTTGTTCGTCTGTCTGTTGGCTGATATTGTTGAGGTTCTTCATTTTTCCCTTTAGCCTTCAGTAGTAGCTTCTGTAATCTTTTCATTTGCTCCTCCAGCTCGCTGACTGAGCATTCCATTTCTTTAGATTGAGATCCACTGGTTGATGCGATCTCCTTTACTGGGGCTGGATTGAGTTGGACGATCTGAGTGAAACGGCTTTTTGGTTTTTAACTTCTGTACATCTCTCTTTACGAAGAATGTTGCATCCTCGGGGTGATCTTCAATGGATATTGCAGGTCATACAACTTCACTCTTGTTGATCTGCATGATATCCCATTCATGTGTTTGAAGTTGGGCGAATACTTATTTCATACTCATGGTTGATAGATCTTCCTCCTTCAGACTTGTCACTTTGACGAACCAATCTTCCTTTGGCATTTTAGAAAGAATCTTTGAGTTCATGTCTGGAAGTTCATACGTCTTCCTAACTTCTTCAATTCTGCTACGATGGAATTGAATCTAGCTTCCATATCTTTGATTGTTTCTCCAGGAAGCATCTGGAATGACTCGTATCTCTCTACGCACTGTTGTAGCTTGTTCCTCATCATTTTATCAGTCTCTTTGCTAAGGGTGCCAAGGAAATCCCACATTTCTTAGGAATTCTTGAACTCTAAAGCTTCAACCGTTAGAGGTCCCGATAGAAAATTTAAGATCAAATCCATGGCTACGTAGTCCAGTTGTGCACGAACTCGTTCTTCCTGAGTCCACTCCATGTACGGCTTGTCCACCTTCTCGTTTGGTCCTTGAACATCTTCATCGATCCAAGTTTTCACCTTTAAATTGTGATTGGTCCTTGCTCGATCACATGCTTCTTCTCGGGATGTATGTTCATCAACGTGATCAGCGACCTCTTTTTCCAGGTGGAGTAGGTTTCCGGAGTGAACTTTCCCAACTTTGCATTGTTCACCATTATCCTTATCCTGAGCTTATCACAAAAACACAAGAAATATGCAAGGAAAGATGGATCTAGTCCTAAGCAACTCAGAAGTAGCTAGTCTGTAATGATCAATCGCTCTGATACCACTTGTTGGTCCTTGATCAGAGTGTCAATATTTGCTGTGGAAGTTTTACTAATATCTTGCACTTATCTTGCTAAGGTCACGACTTAGCAAGTGTTTATCAAGTGTATTTGAGCTTGAATATTCGTTATATCTATTGCAGATTATACTTCAACACTTGATGTGTTGAGTTTTAAAATGAGCAATAAGTAATGAAATGAAAGCAGTCAATGACACGGGGTTTATAGTTGTTCGAACAAATGTTCTACGTCAACTCTTCAGTCATCCTGACTGATAATTCACTATTGATTGATTACAAGGTCAGGCTTGATCTCTAACGTTGAGCAGCTCCTCCATCTGGTTAGCGCACACCTTCAAGCACCTCGATCTTCAATATTAACTTTTGACACTCCTTAGAGTGAGGACAAACCTCCCTTCTCCTTGGACGTCGACCTTGGGAGTTTTATAGTTCTTCTCAGAACTTTTCCTTGTTTAGCAGTTGCCCATGATAATCACGCTTGTAGAGCAAAGTGACTACTAGATTCTTTTTAAGATAGAAAGAATCCCAAAGTTAACCTTAGAAGTAATACGTCAGAGGTCTCGAGCTTTGAGTATGTAAGCTTGTGTAAAGCTTTAATCAAGTACAAGCTCGGATGTGAGTTTGCGTGGGATTGAGAGTATTAGGATCTTCTCTTGTTTCTTAGTTGTAGATTTTTTGTGAACCTCTCAATCTCCCTTTGATGACACCTATTTATAGGTGATGATTCAAACAATTGTTTGAATCTTATCCGTTAGACACAGAGTGTCTGCTCGCCAATCTTCGTCCTTCTTTTCTTGCGAGGCACAGTGACTCTTCAAGTCTCCTTCATCTTTGATTGGCATTCTCCTATTCGTAGCCGTCTTTATCAGAACGGATCTTTCAGTTTGAATCTGGAAACCTTCCTTGTGTTTGTTAATTATCCTTCACTCTGATTCATCAGGTTTCCTTATGATTTAAATCCTTTTGTTTCACGACTTTGTATTGTTTTCGTTGCTGTTATATGCTTGCTGGCAGTTGATGGTCTGCTGATATCTCAGCAATCCAACTGAGATTCAGCAACGTGCTTCTTTTACTCCTTCAGTATTCTTTTAGGCGTGTCCAGCATTCTTCTATTGTTTGCTAGCCCTTTACCAGCGTCTTCAGCAATCTTCAAGTATGCTGACTCCTTCATCATTCTTCGATCTTCTGTTCTAGTTCTATTACAACCCGAGTAGATGTATCCTATACAGGACTTTTACAATTTAACTCGATACTAAGTTGCTATAACTAGATTGACTAAGCTTTGATGCACCAAAACCAAAATACATATAATAGAGATCAAGGGGTTATAATAATTCAAACAATATTCCTAACATATACACAACCCGTCGGCACCTCCGTCCTTCAGCTTGTTGTGGTCACTCGCTTAGGAACTCCTTGTACTCTTAATATTTAGGTTGAAGTGAGGACGACACCCCGCAGCCTTCTTCCTGGTGGTTGGATGTTTACTGTTCTTCCCAGAACTCAAGTGGTTGGCATAAGCCCGTGAGAAAAATCTCAGAGTAGGAAACTGACTGCTATGAATATATCTCAGAAAGATATATTCACCAAAGAGTAGCTTCAGCTTCGTGCTAAGAAGAAATAGCACGGAGTAATAACTTGAGTCAGGGACTCAAGTCTCGTGTATGAAAACACGGAAACTCAGAGAGTTTACGCAGAGAGATGGCTTTGATAAATGCCCTTTGTCGTGTGAGGATTTTAGAATTCGTAACCGTTAAGGTTAAAGGTTAGACCTATTTATAGAGAGATCCTTGGCCATTTTGAAATTCTTCCCGTTAGACACATTAATCCAATCATTAGACTCTTGGAAGATGTCGTCTAGTCATAGCCCATACTCTAGGTCTGCTTTGCTCTGTTCTCTTCTGCTCTGCTGTGTCAGTATACTTTTCACTAACTGCGTCAGACTAAGTTTCAGTCTGAGGAATCCAAGTTTGGATATCCTCGTACTGACTTTTACAAAGGCATGTGAGTGCTGAAGTCTAATCGAGCTTCGATGACTTCAAAAGGCTCGTGCTTTAAAGGTAGAGGCGCTTATACTGACTTCCCATGGTAGGTATAGCCAGCCCTCATACTAACTTCCCATAGTCAGTATGGCTAACCCTCATACTGACTTCCCATAGTCACTATGGCTAACCCTCATACTGACTTCCCATAGTCACTATGGAAAACCCTCATACTGACCTAACCTAGTCAGTATGGGAAATGCCCTCATACTGACATCTCCTAGTCAGTATGGGAAGGCCCTCATACTGACTTCCCTAGTCAGTATGGGAAGACCCTATGCTGAGTACCCAAGCTCAGTCTTGGTCAAGGCTATACTTGGTGAGAACCAAGTTTCAAGGCGTGTGCTTCGTCAGTTATCGAGCATCTCCTGTGCTCGGTCTTCAGTCACTAAGTTCTATTACAACTCGATTAATCATATACAAGGATTACAGTTTTAGAACTTTAGGAACTGAAAAACTGACTAAGATGACTTTTATAACCTTTGACCCACAAAAACATAAAAAGTAAAGAAGGATTTCTCTAACATATATTTCAATTTAAAAATAAACACACACACACACACACTAACATATAACCTTTGATATATATATATATATATATATATATATATATATATATATAGAGTAGTGATCATATGAGAATAGTTTTTAGTATGAGAAATAAGAATAAATCTTAGCCTTTGATTTTGTGATTTCAACGCTCATGATCTATTTTACTCCGTGTGCAGTTTTCCTCGATTATCCTGCAGTTTTGCAAAATTAAGGTTATTTTTGTAATTTTAGCTTTTTTTTAAATCTGAAATAGTATCTCATTAGATTTTTTATTCCTTTCTTCGCGCGATTTGATTTCTTCTTCCTTCTTTGTTCGAATTGATTTATATTTCTTTTGTCGATCTGATTTTTTTTCTTTGTTTCTGGATTTCGCATTCATATTCGGTCTCGACGTTGTTAATTATGCATGAATATAGTTTAAAAAAATTTGTTTTATTCAGATCGACGTTCATTTTTTCTATTATATTGTGCATTTTTAGTGTTAACTTTGTGCATTTTTGTATCTTACATGTTCATTTATTCCTTCTTTGTTCGAATTGATTTAGATTTCTTTTGTCGATCAGATTTTTTTTCTTTGTTTCTGGATTTCGCATTCGTGTTCGGTCCCGACGTTGTTAATTAATAATTATGCATGAATATTGTTTAAAAAAATTTGTTAATTTTATTCAGACCGACGTTCATTTTTTCTATTATATTGTGCATCTTTAGTGTTAACTTTGTGCATTTTTGTATCTTACATATTCATTTATTCCAAAGTGTGTTAATAAGATGAAGCATTTTAAGGGCATAGTTTTAAGAACTGTTGATGTTGGTATTGAGTTTTATAGAGACTACGCTCGTGTTGTTGCTTTGAAGAAGAAGATGTTTAATTTTTTTTAAATCCGTATTTATGTAAAAATGAAGTAAATCGGGCTAAAAATGAAGTAAATTGGGCTAAAAATGAAGTAAATCGGGCTTAAAATGCAGTTTGTTGTTTGTGTTTGAGTATTTTTACAGTTTTAGCCTTTAAAGACTAAAACTGCACGATATTGGGGCAAAAATGCCGCGTTTTTCTATATGCTGAGAATGAATCATGTTTGTCGATTTGATGAGATGGACGCGCGAGATTTATTCTTATTTCTCATAGTAACTCCTATTCTCACCTGATCACTACCCTATATATATATATATATATATATATATATATATATATATATATATCAAAATTAGTCTCTATTTGTTGAGAATAAAAAATTTATAAATTTTGGTATAATTATTAATTATTTTTATATTATTATATAAACGATATCTCAATTTTATTATTGCATTTATAAAACATTAAATGTAAATATATGAAAATAGTCATTTACCTTATTTAAAAACCTTAAATAACCACTTTTATGTATATATGTAATGAATGGCCAAATTCTTGTAAACTTTCACAAATGCCCTTATTATCAACCTATTTTTTGTAGGTTTTTTAATTTGACAATTATTATTGTAATTATTCAATTGTAATTTTTCAAATTAGTACTAAAAATATATATTTACCTAATTTGATTTTTATATTCAATCAAATTTTAATTATATATGTTTTAAAAAATTAATTAGAATTTTAAAAAATGGTGTTTGCAATTTGAATGGAGAAAATAAAAGAATGAAAAGTAATTATAAAATTGTTGGCGAGTTTTTTTTGTGTTTTGTACCAATTATAATTTTTGCATTCACAAATATTTTGTATAAAACCTATATGTAAATTATAATTTTTTATAAAACACAAATTGTTTTTTTTTCATTCCTTGCTATTGCACAAGGAATGTGAATTTTTTTTTTTTTTTTTTTTGTAAAAAATAATTACACAAATTGTTTGCATTTTTTTTTAATTTGCGATCCAGATAAAAGTTTGAAATTTAAAAAAGTTAGTAAAATAATTTATGATAAATTTTTGTGATTTTATTTTGTCTATGTGTGATTTGCAATCGATACTTTATTGACTAAATCTTAATTAATAAAATTTAAAAAATGAAATTAAGAAAAATGGTTTGCAATAGTTTTTTATTTTATTTTGCTTAATGGAGTGCAAAATTGAAAAGTGAAGGCATTTAACAAAAATGGCTACTTCATGGATGAGTATATAATAATCTAGAGGAGGGATCATGTAAAAAAAAATCCTCCTGTGAGAAAAAAGAATGAATCATGTCCATCAGATCTAAAAAAATCAATGGTTGATATTTAATCAAGCAACAACTAAAACACAATCAAACAACAAAATAATCAAGCAATAACTAAAGCATGATCAAGCAACATTGTAATCAAGCAACGACTTGAATACAATCGAGCAATGTCGTGAATGCAATCAAGCATCTTTCTCACTTTCTCACGTTAAGAATTTTCTCACTGGATCCACTCCCTAATAATCTATATCTATATTAAAACAATACCGGAGGGTATAATGGTAAAATTTCAGTTGTTCTAATAGTTTATTAAATGAATTATTAAGTTTATTTATTATGAAGTAATTATTATATATTAAAACTTGATTATATGCATTCTCAAGAAAATTAATTGTAATTTAAGTGTAAGTAAATGATAACAATATATTATATATTTTATTTTATATTTTTCTTTGTTAGAATTATTTTATGGTTCACAATATGTGTATAAAATTATTTTTCAATTAAGATCTTCTCAATATTTTCATTCAAATTGTATGATTTTGTGAAATTATTGTGATATATACCCTACACAAGAATATATGTATTTCTTTTTGTTGTATTGAAAATTTGAAAAATTTTGAAATATGTTTGAGCTTGAGAATATTTATTTCAACATTAAACAAATTATTTCAAAAATATGCAATCAATAAAGGGATAAGGTGCATGAAGGAAATACATTGACAATCACGTAAAAGAAAGTGGAGAGAATAAAAAATCATTTAAGTTGAAAGTAAGAGTTGAAACCTAATTTTTATGATAATAGTCAAAGAGGAAACATGATTACGTACTAAAAAATACAAATGGTGAAGTTACTATGGTTTGAAGACCTGAACTCACAAACAAAAAACAGTATCATGCTGTGATGATTCAATATGAAGTATGAACTATAAAAGACCAAACAACACCGTATAAAAGTCAATATCATTTAGTGAATTGTGTGGAAATTAAAACTTTTATTATGACGCATAAGAGTCATCATCATAGTGTAATGTCCTGCTTTGATTGAAAATATTAAGGAGCTGACGATGGAGATTGAGTTTATAAATCTTTAATATATGTGAGAGTAGAATATGAAATTGTATATCAAGCAGTTTGAGGTTCAAGTTTAATAATATGTATAAAGCATACATCAATGTATGTGATGTCACTAACAATCTTTATGGTGCATCAGTTAAGAAAGTTCATTTTGAAGATGCAGAGAGAAAGACAAGTAATTGGTTGAAAATAAAAATTTAAAAAAAACCTATTAAAAAAAATTCACACAATAAAAGATAATAAAAATGATTTGTGTCAGAAATTATAAATTATGAAGTAAAATATATCATATCAAGAAAATAATATATAAACTTCGATGTAAAAATGCAAGTGGTTAAACACTTTGTCTATGATTAATTGGCTACACTTTCTAGTCGTGAAGTAACACTCACTCCCCATTTAAATAGTATATCTCAATTAAAAAAAAACAAAATAATATATAAACATTTTGAAATAAAAAACTAACATTTATGATTATAAGATAAAATTTACAAATTAATCAAAGTAAATATAAGTTAATATATACTATAAAAATAAATTATCTGTGTTATCATATAATTTTGTAGTTTACGAATTTTAATTATCCATACTATTTATCTAAAAATAAAATATAAAATTTAATAATATAAATAATTGAAATCCCCACGCATCGCGTGGGTGCAATACTAGTATATATTAAAACAAAATCGGTGGATAAAATCGTAAAATTACATTAATATTTATTAATCTATTCACTTCATTAATACACGTACATTAATAGTTAGATTAATTGATTTTTCAATTCTTTAATTAATAATTGATTTTAGTTATTTTGTGATGTATATAATCTTATAAATGTAAATAATATTTGCACGTAATAATTTGATATTATTTTATATTTTATAAATTTTATTAATGATGGGGCATTTATTATAGATGTATTGTCTAACATACATATATATATATATATATAGGGGTGCATTCTAGGTTGAACTCATCTTCCTGAATGAACTATGAACTATGAACTTTCATTGTTGTGTGTGTAATTGATCATTATTGTATGTTTGATATCTCATTACAGTATCATATATACTACAATGATCAATTACACACACAATAATGAAGTATCATAATTAGGTACTATAATGAGCTATCGTATAAACTACAATGATCAATTATACATACAACAATGAAAAGTTCATAGTTCATTCAGGACATTTAGTTCAGATTTGAACGCTACTCTATATATATATATATATATATATATATATATATCAAAATTATATTTTAAAGTAAGATCTTCTCAATATTTTCATTCAAAATGTATGAATTTATTATCATCATTTTTTGGAAAGATTATCCATAAAATAGAATACAAGATCACTTATATAAAAATTTATGAAAATAAGCAATTATTTTACTTAATTATCTATAAATTAATCTTATATTATTTTTTTATATTCTTATATGTAATATTATAGTATTTTAAAACAAATCTGAAAATATGGTAAAAAAATATATAAAATTCATTTTTAATGCAATAAAATAAAAATATATAGAATATAAAATTGTACAACAAAATGAAATATGAAAAAAAAAATTAGAAGATAAAAAATAATAATATATATTAGAAAGTCAATTTATATTTTAAAATGAAACAAAAAATGAGAAAAAAAGTAAGTGGCACAATATAGTTAAAATAAATTAATATGTTAAATATAAGAATGTGAGACTATTAAATAAAATTTAAAAATTATTAGAATGCATAAATAATATTATAATATGTTGTTTCATGGAAAGAGAAATGATTGGAGAGCAATTGTCCAAGCACCATTGTTGGGAATTAAATACGAATTCCTCCCTTAGGATCAATATTGTAAAAAGTTTTGTTGAATCAAAGCTTATTTAGTTGGTCGATCATTGCTGAATTCTAGCATAGTCTAGCAACTCCAATGTAATGTCCTGTTTAGGAAAAGTATCGAGTTGTAATAGATTAGGAAGTGCTTGAGAAGACTGCTGAAGGATTCAGCGGATAGAACAGAGAATATCAAGTCCAAGCAACTTCGGAATGCTAGAAGTATTCTCAGCATATGGTAGCTGCTAGAGATATCAGCAGACGAAAATGACTGCTAGAGACGTTAGCGATCAAGTGCTAAGAAGAATGATTGCTAAGGCGTTAGCAATCACATGCTGAAGGAAGAGACTGCTAAGGACAAGTGGTCAGCAGTCGGATGCAAGTGATAGCAGAATGCTGAAGGAGTCAGCATTCGCTAACATTCTAGCATATTGCTAAGCATTAGCAATCAGCAGATAAAGACTTAAGTGCTAAAGTCGCATATGTTGAAGGAGTCACCAGATTGAAGAGCATATTGCTAGAAGAGCCTAGCAATCAAAAGGCTTAGCAGAGTACTCCCAGCATTTTCCGATAGAATGCTTAGCAGGAGATACTCAGCAGATACTTGCGAAAAACGCCCGTTCTGATAGAAAGTACAACCAAGGACGAAAGCCTTACCCAAAGTAGGTAAAAAGGCACTGTACACGCCGGAAAGGTTGAAAAAAAGCAAGTTACTCTCTTGGACGAAGGAACCGTTGTGTCTAACGGGTATGGAGATTCAAAGTTTGAATCTTCAGATATAAAAGACAAGTCCAAACAAAGAGAAGACAACTACTCAACTACTCGAACAACTACAGCTCAATCAACACTCGAACAAGAGATTCATTTGACAAACAAAAGCTAACTGTCAAAAGAGAGTAGTCATAAAGTTGAGAGCTCACATCTGAGAATATTCAAAGCTCTCAACAACCGCCGTAGTGTCCCCATTCAATATCTGACACTACATTGAAGAGATTCCTTGACTTAGCTCAAGAATCTTCAATCATTGGGATACCTTCCAAATCTGGAAGCATCCAGCAGTCTTTTCTGAAAAGAATTGTCTCCGACGGGCATTAGCCGCATACCATACAGAGTTTGGAGAAAACTATAAAATCTCCATTCCGGCGAAGGACAAGTTTTACGAAGGTGCGCCCTTGACTTGGCCGGAGCTGTTGCTGCTAAGAGATTGGAGGATCGGAAGATAGCTTTGTAGTGGCTAGGTCGAAGGTTCACTACCTGCTACAAGTGAACGACGATTCCTTGTACTCCATATATATTTTTAGTGAAATTCTTAGCGACACGGCTAAGAAGTGGACGTAGATCTATTGGATCAAACCACTATAAATATTGTGTGTTCTTTACTGTTCTATTGGGTTCTGTTCATTGATTTAAAACCTAGCAACTCAAGTTGTTAGAGTATACTTGAAGAAAACCCAAAGTACGGTTCCGAGCTTAAACATTTAATAAGAACCTAAGTGCAAGATAATATTTAATCTTCTGCTACACTCGTGTGTGTTTGTTGTTCTATACTCACCACGACGACTCTAATCAGGGACCAACAAGTGGTATCAGAGCGGTAGGTTGTAAGACTTGCTGCTTCTGAGTCGCTTCGACCAGATCTGTGTTTATTCATTGCACTATACTTTGTTCTTTTGTGTCTCTAGCTCAGGAACTTCAAGATTATAATGATGAATCATACATTGCCCAAGTATACAAAGGAGAAGTTTAATTCGTGGCAGAAGATGGCCACTATCTAGCTCTAGAGCATACATCCGGAGATGGCGGATGTTCTTGCGAAAGGTCCAATCAAAATTATGAAAGCTAACACTTTTGTAGGACCAGCTGCTGATGGGAAACTGAGACCTCAAATGGTCGTGAAGCCGTTTGATGAATACACGGTTGAAGATAAGAAGAGAGCTCTGTTGGAGCACTTAGCGAAGAAGCTAATCCTGGATTCTTTGCCGCCGTTGATGGCAGATAAAGCTTTGGATTTTGATACAACTAAGCAAATTTGGGATTATGTTTGTGAATCTTCCCAGGAGACCGACCAAATGAAGCGCAACAAGCTACAGGTAGCTGTTGATAAATATGAATCATTTTCTATGATTGCAGGAGAATCCATCCAATCTATGGAAGAAAGATTCAACACCATTGTCGGAGAACTCCAGAATCTGGGAAAGACGTACGATAATGGCGAGATGAATAACAAGATCATCTCAAAGCTCTTTCCATGGGAGGATTGGTTCGTGAAGATGATGAGCTTGAGCGAGAAAGACCTTAGCCAAATGACCACATCTGAGGTATTTGCTCAACTCAAAACTCATGAATTCATTATGCAGCAATCAAAGAAGAACGAAGCCACTGCTGAAAAGACTTCGTCATCATCTGTTGTACCCCCGGAGGATCTAGCATTCTTCGTGAAAAGAGATGTATCCAAATGGAAGACAAAGAAGCCATTATGTCCTCATGAAAGATCAGCTCCTGCTTCTCCAGCAAAGGAAGTAGTTCCATCCTCCAGCATGCAGCCTGAAGATCTAAAGATAAGTGAGCTCGAAGAGCAAATGCGAAAGCTTCAGAAGTTGATGCTGGAAGCTAAAGCTGAGAAAGAAGCCAAGAAAGCTAAGCATACTTCATCATCCTCTCGTTCCACAGAGAGAAAGCCCAGTACATGTTTCGAGTGTAATTCTCCTGATCATCTTAAGCATGAATGTCCTAGAGTAAGTCATGAAGAAAGAGAGCGCCTCAAACAAAGGTTTGAGAGAAGAGCTGTCCAGGCGGTCACCAGAGCGTTGCTGACCAGGACCGAGGTGCTAGACGTTCCTGATAATGAAGAGGCGTATTACTCTTTGGAGGAAGATGATGAGGAAGCTCTGCTGGTTTTGATGGCCGATATTGTGGAAGATCAATTCGCTGATGCTGATGCTGAATAGAGTGCTGAATCGGCTCTAGCAGTCCATGAGAATGAGGAACCATCTACTAGCACTTCTAGCTTATCAATCATGCACGAATCGGAGGAATCTTTTCTAGATTCTGAGGATGATTATCGCACGAAGCTTTCTAATGAATTTTCAAAGATGTATGAAATTAAGAATGCTATCGTTGGAGAAAACACCTCACTCAAATTAAAAATTACATCTTTGACCAAGGAAGTCGAAAGACTAAGGTCCGAAAGTGTGGATTTTTCGAAACTTAAAGCTGAGTTCTCCAAACTTTCTGATAATTTTCAAATTCTTGAAAAGGAAAATCTTGCTTTAAAAAGTAGACCGAAAGAGGAATGTATATGTGCTTATACATCCAGCAAGACAGTTCTTAGTGCTATTGTGAGCCAACAAAGGAAACATTCTGATAAATCAGGATTGGGCCTTGGTTGTGAAGCAAAATTCTCTAAGAATGCCTTGAACAAGAATGCTGAATTTTCTAAGCAGAGAAAGATATCATTCGTTTCTATTGGAAAATTGAATGCTGATAAAGGAAAGGAAAAGGTTAATACTGAGTCATCATCTGCTAGGCAGACAGATTGGTGTAGCAAGCATGCCTCTGCTGGACCTCAGCAGAATGCTCAGAGGATGCCTGCTAGGCATGTTAATGCTAGATCTCAGCAGGCTACCCCGAGAGTGCCTGCTAAGCATACATCTGCTGGATCTAAGCATAGTACCCAGAAGATGTCTGCTAGATCTCACTCAGCAGTGCCAAGGAGGAATGTTGAGCATCATATTTCAAATGCTAAGATAGCATATCCTTCCTTCACTAAGGGCAAGCAGGTTCAATACCATGCTGTAAGACCGTCGTACAAGCAGTACACACAACATAAGAGGAACACCTATGTGAGGCCTGAGTCCAAATCATTTCCTTTTCAAAGGACTAGGAAGGCTAAGCACACAACTCCACCTAGATCTAATTATGCAAAACATACTTATCCAAAGGTCGAGAAGGTTGTGAAGAGTGATATCAAGAAGCCAATCTTGAAAATCACGAAGATGTGGGTTCCAAAAGGAACTATGATCCACGCTAATCCCGCAGGACCCGATGCTAAGCGGGTACCTAAATCAATGTTTTGATTGTCTTGCAGGGACAGGATCCAAGTGCTAAGACATCAAGTATGTCAAATGAGTGGATCCTAGATAGCGGCTGTTCAGCGCACATGACGGGGGATGAAGAGTTATTCTCAGACATTCAAAGAATCTATGGCCCCACAGTCATGTTTGGCGACAACAGCAAAGGCAGAGTGATAGGGAGAGGATGCATAGAGCGAAATGGACTAAGGATTATCAACGTTGCGCTCGTATCCAATCTCAAACACAACCTGCTAAGCATAAGCCAGCTATGCGAGAATGGGTACACTGTATATTTCGTCAATACTGGTTGCTCTATTTCTGACAATGCTACAGGTGAAGTAAAGCTTAGAGGCATCCACAAGGGTGGCCTATATATTGTTGATTGGCAAAGTGGCCAGCATCACTCTTGTTTTGTAGCATTGAACAGGGAAGAAACCAATTGGCTATGGCATAAGAGGTTGACCCATCCGAATTTCAAGACCATCAACCACCTAGCCAAGCATAAACTTGTTGAAGGATTGCCTGCTGAATCTTTCTGAAAGGAAGGTGTGTTCAAAGCTTGCCAGCAAGGGAAGCAGACCAAGGGATCTTTTAGATCAAACCCGGAGAAGGCCACCTCAGAGAGAATCCTAGAGCTTTTGCACATGGATTTATTTGGCCCAGTCACTCCAGCCACTGTAAGTAAAAAGGTTTATACACTTGTGGTTGTTGATGACTTTTCCAGGTACACGTGGGTTCGTTTGCTGAGAACCAAAGACGAAGTCAAACTCATCCTTCCAGAGCTAATCCTCAAGGAGCAAAATAGCAAAGAAGTCATCGTCAAGAGGATTAGATTGGACAGTCGAACCGAGTTTTGCAACAGAATTTTGATGGATTTTTACGCTGAAGTTGTTATCGGGCATGGGAAATCCACTGCTAGGACCCCCCAGCAGAACGGTCTAGCAGAGAGAAGGAACCGAACATTGAAGGAAGTTGTGCGGTCAATGCTCGCTGATTCCGATCTAAGTGGAAAGTACTGGGCGAAGCAGTCATGACAGCTTGCTATACACAGAATAGGAGCACAATCAATGGCAAATTCAATAAAACTCCTTATGCAGTGTACAATGGTCGTAAACCTTCTATTACTCATCTACGTGCTTTTGGTTCGACATGTTATATTCATAACAATGGGAAGTCGAAGCTTAACACTTTTTCTCCTAAGTCTGATGAATGTGTGTTCCTTGGATATGGACACCCATCTTACAAGGGTTATAGAGTGTTAAACAAGACGACTCAAGTTGTGAAAATAACATGCAATGTTATTTTTTATGAGTCTATCTTAGTGCGCAGAGTTATACGAGAGAAAGAGGATAGCAATCATGAGACTAATGATGTCAATGATCAATCCATCTTGAATTCTTTCAAAAATATGAGGATTGACCCAACTAAGTCTATGAGTGATTGCAACCCAATCCAGACGCACTCAGCAGGTGACCAGACTTCTGACCGAGCTTTGAAGGGAATCGTGAACTGAATCACAAAGTCCGTTTGCCAAGGATCGTTAATTGGAATATCAAAAATAAATTGCTATGCCTATGATTAATCCTAGCATGCTCCTATTGAATATGCATAAGGGGGTTTATGCGGAATACCTGGATTGCGAAACCCTGAAGAATGAGTGCGCAGAGATTCCTCTTGATCTTTTCCCACGCACAAAGATTTAATTCCTAACAGATTGAGGAAATAAATCTGTGAAAATTAATGAGTAATTTTTGAAAACAAGAAGGAGAGAGAAGAAGAAGATAATCCTCCTGATCTGATCTTTTGATCTGTATCCCAACTCAATCTGAATATCTGGTGAAGATTCCCTTCAGATTCCTTGCCCGGTTGAGAAGTAGAATTTCCTCCTCGTTTCTCAGATCTAGTCGATCACCACAGCTCCCAAATTCTGGTTTGCTGTGTGCAACTTATGATCTTGTGGTGTGCTGAGATCTGAGGAACTGAGGTCTATTTATAGGAAAATACTGGACTTCTATTGGGCTTGAGTTTCATGGGCCAGACCAGGGACCAGAATGCAAATAGCAAATGAGGCCTATCAATTAATTAATTCTCATATTCAACCCAGAATATAATTAATTAATTAATATTGATTCATTCCACCAGAGAATCAATATTGTCTTACCTATTTGCTACCACGTTTTGAGGTACGGGTTGCATGGGCTCGGTTTATCCCCACATTTAAGGTTACAAACATTCGTTAATTAATTTAAGCTCTAACAAGCTATTTAATTAATTAACATCTTATATTCCTCAGTCAATCCACTCAAACCTTTTCACTTATGCTTGAACTTAATCAGCCTGCAGGACTTTAGCATAACGAACCTTTTGAGCTGCTCAGGGAATGTCACCATCCTATACTGGATGCGGTTACCTAGTTCCAGTACCAGACAGTCATACACAAACTGCTATTACCCAAGATGCAGATATACAAGCTCAACTAGAGCCTTTCACTGCAACTCAAAGTAATACACAATCTGCATATACTTTTGTACCTTCATATAGGCATAGGATCTCATCAAGCCATAGAGATCTAGATTCTTTTAATGTTAGATAAAAGAATCGATCTCGACTTAGGTCCTTATCAATGTGTGCCCCACACCAGCATACCAAGCCATCCAAGATAAGATGCTTATTACTGCGTATGCTGGAGCCTACACCGACAGTTTATCCTGGAACTGTCTCAGCTGTGATGACCATTTATATCTCGCTAGGTCAAATGATCCATACAATCTTCCGTGATCTACTACACACCGTATGATTTCCCTATCGACGAGATAAGAGGATAATTGTGTTTGCGACACATGTTTGTTAATTCAGACAGGAGATGAACATACATCATTTATGATTCCCAGTATATTAACCAATCGACCTTGTACATAATATACCAATCATAATGCTTTCAGTATATAAATCCATAAGGCTTATGATGCTAATGTTCATGCTGAGACCACCCCACCAATTTATCTTAATGATAATTTGGATATTCTGGAATCGCTTAAAAGAAGAAGATGAAGAAATTCCAGATTGAGGATGTGTTGTTGAAGAAGGACTGGACGTTACTAAAGGCGTTGCTGAGGACTTTGTCAAAGATGATGCTATGATTCCAGCTACTGAAGATCCAGTTGCTGATGTTCCAGCTGCTAAAGTCCAGGATGTTGATGTTCCTGTTGCTGAGGTGCCGAATGCTGAGGTACCGGATGCTGAGCAAGAAGTGATTGTGAGGAGAATGTTCTAGCAGAGAACAATTCAGCAGGCGAAGCTAGCAATGCTACACCAGCAACCAACAACCAGAGATCAAGATGGCTACGCGATCATCCCTTAGATGTCATTCTTGATGATGTCAATGATCCAGTAAGGACGCATCAAGGCAATGCGATGCTAGCTTGTTATTTATTGCATGAGGAGCCTACGAAGGTTGAAGATACCTTACAATCTCCAGATTGGGTGAACGCTATGCAAGAGGAGCTTGTTGAGTTCACGTGCAACCATGTTTGGGATTTGGTGGATAGACCCAAACACCAGAGTGTTATTGGAACCAAATGGTGTTCAAGAACAAGAAGGACGAATCAAGAACAGTCGTTCAAAACAAAGCTCGTCTCGTTGCAAAGGGCTATAGACAATGCAAAGCAATAGATTATGATGAGACGTTTGCTCCGGTAGCTCGTCTGGAGGCAATAAGATTATTCCTAGAATATGCTGCACATCATGAGTTCTCTGTGATGCAGATAGATGTGAAGAGTGCCTTTATTAATGGTGAGCTCAAGGAGGAAGTGTACGTTGAGCAACCACCAGGCTTCGAACAAGGAAAACAAATTTATAGGCTCAGGAAAGCCTTATATGGTTTGAAGCGAGCACCGAGGGCGTGGTATGGAACCTTGTCCAAATTTCTTTTGGATAATGGCTTTGATAAACACTCACTCTGTGCATTTTATTGATAGGTTTATGTTTA
>JAPKLW010000180.1:314502-325749 GCA_026898455.1 Plectranthus barbatus
GTGGTCTGTACACTTGCAGCTTTAGCGCGTTGCGAAACGCGCTATCAGGCTTCAAGAAGGGGAAGATTGACCAAACCCTCTTCTGCATTAAAGACGAAGGAAGCATATTGCTCGTACAGATATATGTCGACGATATTATCTTTGGATCGAAGAATTCAAACTTGTTCGACAAGTTTTCAAAGTTCATGACAAGTAATTTCCAGATGAGTATGATGGGCAAGATGTCTTACTTTCTAGGAATTCAAGTTCAGCAATCGAGTGAAGGGATTTTCATCACCAAAGAAAGTACACTCGCGATCTGATTGCTAAGTATTATCCAGAAAAGACAAAGAGTTTGAGGATTCCAATCAGCACGAGTTGCCAGATCTCCATTGATGAAGGAGGAGAACCTGTGAATCCCACACTCTATCGAGGTATCATCAGATCCTTGCTTTACTTAACAACTAGCAGACCTGATATCTCTTATTATGTCGGTGTATGCGCGAGATATCAAGCAAATTCGAAGAAGTCACACTTGGATGTTGCTAAGAGGATTATCCGATACCTCAAATGTACCAAAGGTCTAGGAATTTGGTATCCAAGGTGCGATGGGCTAGCACTGAGTGGTTATTTCGATTCAGACTTCGGGGGATGCAAGATTGATCGGAAGAGCACCAGCGGGACATGTCAATTCCTTGGACATAAGCTGATCAGTTGGTTTAGCAAGAAGCAGCATTCAGTGGCTACGTCTACTACTGAAGCTGAATACGTAGCAGCCGCTAGTTGTTGTTCTCAAGTCTTGTGGATTCGGTAGCAATTGCTAGATTATGACATTCCTTCTGAATGTGTGCCGATCTATTGTGACAACAATAGTGCTATGTGCATAATCAAGAACCCCGTTCATCATTCAAGAACAAAGCATATTGATATCTGACATCATTTTATCCAAGATCATCAGGAGAAGAAGGATATCGATATTCAAAATATATGCACTGAAGATCAGCTAGCAGATATCTTCACCAAGCCGCTTGCTGAGGCTCATTTTAAAGAACTTTGTCTAAAGTTAAGCCTCATGGAGCTCGAAGATGTTGTGGACGATGAATATTAAGTTCTCATTCTTTCTGAATTTCTGGATTTCTATTTTTCTTGAAGAAGGCGGAGGAAAATGTATCCTAGCTTACGTTTTATGTTGCTAATTATGTTGCTGAATTTTAGTTGCTAAGCATTTTGGTTGCTAAGTCCAAGCTCTCAGCATTTCCCTGATATGCTAAGTTTATTGCAACAAATGATTCCGACGCTCGTTAAAAGTCGGGTGCTGAGTCCAAGCTCTCAGCATTTCATCGGGATGTTGTGTTATTAGTCAGCAAATTTCATCAAGTGATTCAGACATCTGCTAGAAGGTGAATGCTGAGTCCAAGCTCTCAACAGTTCCTAAGTATTATACTAGCAAGTGGTACAGTCGGTTGATGAGGAATGTTTGCTAAGTCTAAGCTCTTAGCAGACAAAATGTGAATGCTATGCTACAAGCATTACGATTGGTGCCAACAATTGATGCGGTGGATACTAGATTTGGATGCTAGTTTTTGGATGCTAGATTATGTGGATGCTAGGATCCGGATGCTGAATCCATGCAGACTATTTGAGTGCTAAGGATTTCCAATGCCAGCAGATTGATGAGTCCAAACTCTCAGCAGTCTCCGGAATTCAAAAGGGGGGAGGATTTGAATTTGAAATGATGTGTCCGACACGCTGCATTTTAGGTGTGCAACTGGCTGCATCAAACCAGGAGGCAACACGTCAAACACACTCGAGCGTTTTGGGGCATGGGTTACCATACGAAGGGACTCGCCAAATCTGAGTCTTAGAGTGGATTTGAAGAGGTGTTTCCCCAGCCATTGGATCATTGTCCAGAAGGTATAAACCTTTCACTTCTTTCATCGTTCAGACCTTCTACACTTTGAATTTGAAATCCCTAGAATTTCTAAGCCTTCCAAACACTCCCAAAAATCTACACTTCGAAATTCTTCCTTAATTTCTAACCATGTCTAATCCTGAATCCTCCACCCCATCTGAAACTCCGATTAAGTTATACTTCAAGCCTAGTCCAGACTTGACGTTGCATGAGAGACATGCACCAGAGTTTACCAACATCGCGTCGAAAGACGATGTTGAAGACGATATCCCCTACTCCCGCCTGATTTCTCTTGCCAAGAAGAAAGAACAATTTGGGTTATCGAAAGCCCAGAAGCGCGCTGCGCAGGTGATAAAAGATAGGATTTTGTACACTCCTCTCGTTGCGGTACAGTTTCCAGAATGGGTGATGAACACCCTAGTACAGGCGCAGGTAGTCTAGTATCTATCTGCTGAGCCTACAAAATTCCGACCACATATGGTCTCGGAATTCTATGCAAGGGTTGTCTTTGATGAACGTCACACGTTTTTCACAACCTCTGTGTTCGGGACCCTCATCAAGGTATCCGCCACCGCCCTTGCAGAGACATTTGGGCTTCGCAATTCGGGCGAACGTGTCTCCACGTATAAGGTGGTTAATACCGAGGAGATGAAGGCTTGGTGGAATGAGTGGAAAAGACCGGAGGTGCAGGAGGACCCGGAACATCCTTGGAAGGTAGCCACTCCGATACATCATTTCAAGGAGGACTACAGAACCCTTGCTGAGCTTGTAATAAAGATGTTCAAATGCGATGCGGGATCGTATTCGGAACTTTCTGCCAAGAAGTATGCCGTGATGATGGCATTGGTAGATGGGTTCAATGGGAACTCGGCACAATTCTTTTTTGAGTGGTGGTTGGACCACGCTAAAAAGAATTTGAAAATGAAGGAAGAAGGAACCTTCATGTCCAACGTTAATTTTGGACTGAAGATTAGCAAGTTCCTTGAGACAATCATTCTGAAGGAGGAACTCGACAAGGGTGAGGCTTTGCTGAATACTGATTACATTCCCCTGTGGAAGAAGCAGCCGACTCCAGCACAGCCAACCCTAGCGGCCAAGACACCCTCTACTGGTGAGATGCTGCTGCAGCAAGCTACTCCACTATCTGTTGAGGAGATTGCTAATCTCCAGAAAGCTGCTGAGACAGAGCAGTGCTTTCAGCACTTGGAGGAGATAGAGAAGCTTGGAGATCTGCCGGTCGAGCAGATTCAGGAAATAATGGAGAAGAAGCAAGCAGAACTACAAGTTTCAACCTTGAGTCAAATTGATGTGCCAATTCCCAAGAGAAAGAGGTCAGAGGTTACATCTCCTGAGAAGAAGAAGACGCGCAGACGTCTTGTTAAGATTATCGAACAAAAGGAAGCTAAGAAGAGAGCAGCGGAGAAGGAGGCTGCTAAGAAGAAAGTTGCTGAGACTCCTCTCTCTGAAAAATCTCTGGAAGAAAAATTGAAGGGTATAAGGAAGAGGAAAGCTGAGAGGAAGGAGCAGGAAATAAAGAAGCATAATAAGGAAATGGAGAGGCTTACTTTTGAAGCCAGAGACAGAACTTTCGAGCAAGCCAAGCAGCGTGCTGAGGAATAGGCTGCTAAGAAGGCGGCTGCAGATCAGCAAGCAGCCGAGAAAGCTGTTGCATTAATAGCAAGAGCAGCTGAAGACGCAAGGAGGCTAGCAGTTGAGACTGCCAAGAAAGGAAAAGAAAAGGTGGTTCTTGAAGTCTCTACCCCAACCCCCTTAGCTGAAAAGATCGTGCTAGAGCAGGAAGCTCTAACCGATAAAGATTTTGATAATTTGATGGAGAGCGGAGCTTTTGATGATCCAGACCGCCCTCTTGGTCAAGGAGGCGTTTCATTAAAGGAGCCTGCTGCAGAGCAAGCAGGTGACATCAGTAGTGATGAAGATATTGTTTTTGAGGAAGCCTCTGGCTTAGGAAGGAATTCTGAGGCAGGTGCTAGCAGCACAGGAGATGCTGAAGTACATGCTGAGGAAGCATCCAACATTGCTGAAGGCACAGGTGCTGAGCCAGTGGCTAGCACTTCTGGAGGAGAAGAAGGAGTGGATGCTGAAGCCAGGCCAAAAGAAGTTGCTGAACAAGATTCAACATTCTTAGCCTCGTGCTTTTCGAAATCAGACTCTGATGGAGAATCTGTCGATGTTTTTGATGCCAAGTTGCTAAGAAAGATTCCAACCTCGAACAAGAAAACTCTCCGAGTTCCTTTCGGAGGACTCCCAGGTCCAAGGTTCAAGCTCAAGAGAGTGGCACAACTGTGTGCGCCTGTATTCCTTGCTGAGGAGGTAAATTATGATCTCTTCCCTATGGCGTTTGAGATTGAAGGATTTGTGAATGCAGAGATAGAAAGGGATATTGCCAGCACCTTTTATGTTGAGCTAGATCAAGATACATCCGAAGGCCAGGTGCTGGGCAAGGAATTCAGGAGATGGAAGTTTTTTTATTACGTGATGCATCAGCTCTCGTTTGAAGAGAGGATGCTGATAATCATTACAAGAGGCCTAAACTACTGGAGGATAGAGGAGCAGTGGGCCAACGATTGGATTGACCAAGTGGCTGGACACAAGCAGTTCACAGACAAGCAGGTATTTGCTTTTCTTCAAGCAATTCGGGCTCACAGGCTGTTCTCCAAGTCACAATCCTTGCCGAAGTCTACCTTTGC
This sequence comes from Plectranthus barbatus, assembly GCA_026898455.1. Taxonomy (NCBI): domain Eukaryota; kingdom Viridiplantae; phylum Streptophyta; class Magnoliopsida; order Lamiales; family Lamiaceae; genus Plectranthus; species Plectranthus barbatus. The sequence goes on from JAPKLW010000180.1 coordinate 319,102, forward strand.
TCCAGATGGGTACTCAGATGCTAGAATCGAGTTGTCTAAGTGCCAAGCCCGAGCAGCTGCTGATTATAGGAGACGTCAGGTTGAGTATGAGAAATACAAAAAGAAAAGGTTGTTGGCAAGGATGGCTGCTGAAGTAGCTGAGCGAGAGGCCGCAGAGCTGGATGCTCGAGATCGAAGGATTGTCAAATTTCTGGAAATTGACATCCTTGATGTGATACGAGAAGAAAATGAAAAGGCTGCCCAGACTGCTGAAATCATGGAAGCAGCCAATCGTATGATGGATGAGGAGGCTCGCTACTTGGATGCCCAAGTTGCTATAGCTCAAGCCAAGAGCGGTGCCATGCTCCTATTTGCTGAAGAATCTCGCTACTCTACTGCTCAAGGAGAACTTATCCAAGCCATGGAGTCAGCAGAGCAGTTAATTGATGAAGAAGCTCTTTATCTGGCTGCTTACGGAGGTGTGAATGTTAAGATAGAAGAAGTACCCACTGCTGGAAGTCGGGAGCTTGTGATTGCCACAACCTCTTCATTCGATGCTACCCTGGTAAGCGCTCACGACTTTCCATCCTACTTGAACTATGATTTCCAATTCGCTGTGCAAACCGCTATGTCTTCCATAAATGAGCGAATGGCGATGGAGGCTGCTGATATAAGGAGGGAAGTTGAAGAGGTCAGAAGTGGAGTTTCTGAGGTCAGCAGAAGTAGCTGAGGTCAAAGTAGACATTCCTGAGGTGAGAACCAACATGGACATGCTAAAAGAAGATGTTGCTGAATCCCTGAAGCAGGTAGAGCAGAAGGTCAACTCTTTCTCAACCACCTTTTTTGCTGCAATCAAAGAGGGAGAAGAGAGGAGACTTGCTAAAGCAGAGCAGAGGAAAAAAGGAAGAAGAAGCACTTGCTGCTGCTGCTGAAGAGCATAGACTTGCTCTGGAGGAGTTGAAAAGGCAAGAGATGGAGCTGAAGATCAAAATGCTAGAGATGGAAAATGAAAAGATTGCTAAGAAGTTGGAGAGGGAAGCAGCAGAGCGAGAAGCTAGCAAAGCATACTTGGAGAAATTTGTGCAGATGGTCATTGGCAAATTTGATGAGTATGACAAAAGAAAGAAGTCTGCCCCTAACTCCTGAGTTCTAACTTCTTATCTTAGCAAATCTTTTGTAACTTCTCTTTTGATCTTTTCTGATTTTATTGTACTTGTAATGATAAGACTTATGAATGAAATCGGATCAGACTTAGACAATTTCTCATTGTCCACTTCTGATTTTTGTTGTGTGTCTTAGTTGATATACACTTTCTGTGTATTCAACAAAAATGCATGTGGGTCCTGAGATTAAATTGTCTTGTGATTGGTTAAGTAAAATGCTTGTTGATTTAATTGGATGCTAGAATTCCTAGCATATTCCAGAATAGCATTTTTACTTATGTTTTTATCGGGAAATATTTCCCAACATTTATTGAGGGGGAATTTTATTAAAACCAATCATGCTCGAACTAAGTTGGATAAAATCTGAGTTAGACTGCTAGAATAGCTTTGGTACTTAGAAACTTTTGTAAACTCAGAAATTTTTTCTCTTAGATTCAGCAAGCGATATTAAGCTTTGATTGCACCAAAAAGGGGGAAATTGTTGGGAATTAAATATGAATTCCTCCCTTAGGATCAATATTGTAAAAAGTTTTGTTGAATCAAAGCTTATTTAGTTGGTCGATCATTGCTGAATTCTAGCATAGTCTAGCAACTCCAATGTAATGTCCTGTTTAGGAAAAGTATCGAGTTGTAATAGATTAGGAAGTGCTTGAGAAGACTGCTGAAGGATTCAGCAGATGGAACGGAGAATATCAAGTCCAAGCAACTTCGAAATGCTAGAAGTATTCTCAGGAGATGGTAGCTGCTAGTGATATCAGCAGACAAAAATGACTGCTAGAGACGTTAGCGGTCAAGTGCTAAGAAGAATGATTGCTAAGGCGTTAGCAATCACATGCTGAAGGAAGAGACTGCTAAGGACAAGTGGTAAGCAGTCGGAAGCAAGTGATAGCAGAACGCTGAAGGAGTCAGCATTCGCTAACATTCTAGCATATTGCTAAGCATTAGCAATCAGCAGATAAAGACTTAAGTGCTAAAGTCGCATATGCTGAAGGAGTCAGCAGATTGAAGAGCAAATTGCTAGAAGAGCCTAGTAATCAAAAGGCTTAGCAGAGTACTCCCAACATTTTTCGATAGAATGCCTAGCAGGAGATACTCAGCAGATACTTGCGAAAGACGCTCATTCTGACAGAAAGTACAACTAAGGACGAAAGCCTTACCCAAAGTAGGTAAAAAGGCACTGTACATGCCGGAAAGGATGAAAAAGCAAGTTACTCTCTTGGACGAAGGAACTGTTGTGTCTAACGGGTATGGAGATTCAAAGTTTGAATCTCCAGATATAAAAGACAAATCCAAACAGAGAGAAGACAACTACTCAACTACTCGAACAACTACAGCTCAATCAACACTCAAACAAGAGATTCATTCGACAAACAAAAGCTAACTGTCAAAAGAGAGTAGTCATAAAGTTGAGAGCTCACATCTGAGAATATTCAAAGCTCTCAACAACCGCCGTAGTGTCCCCATTCAATATCTGACACTACATTGAAGAGATTCCTTGACTTAGCTCAAGAATCTTCAATCATTGGGATACCTTCCAAATCTGGAAGCATCCAGCAGTCTTTTCTGAAAAGAATTGACTCCGACGGGCATTAGCCGCATACCAGACAGAGTTTGGAGAAAACTATAAAATCTCCATTCCAGCGAAGGACAAGTTTTACGAAGGTGCGCCCTTGACTTGTCCGGAGCTGCTTCTGCTAAGAGATTGGAGGATCGGAGGATAGCTTTGTAGTGGCTAGTTCGAAGGTTCACTACCTGCTACAAGTGAACGACGATTCCTTGTACTCCATATATCTTTTTAGTGAAATTCTTAGCGACACGGCTAAGGAGTGGACGTAGATCTATTGGATCGAACCACTATAAATATCGTGTATTCTTTACTGTTTTATTGGGTTCTGTTCATTGATTTAAAACCTAGCAACTCAAGTTGTTAGAGTATACTTGAAGAAAACCCTAAGTACGGTTCCGAGCTTAAATATTTAACAAGAACCTAAGTGCAAGGTAATATTTAATCTTCCGCTGCACTCGTGTGTGTTTGTTGTTCTATACTCACCACGACGACTCTGATCAGGGACCAACAACCATATACTAAAGAAAAATTTATTCGAAGAAGTTGTAAAGTGAACGTGATTTACTTGATGTGTGATGACACTATTGAAACAACATAACACGCTTTATTTACAGTAAACATGTGCAAAATGGTTTATTGTTGATTCTCAAGTTAGGTTGCTGGTCCTTCTCCGACGACCAATCATAGGAATAGATATATTCCTTTTATTGCATTGAAAATTTGAAACATGTGTGAGTTTGAGAATATTTGTTTTAATATTAAACATATTATTCTAAAAATATGCAATCAATGAAGGGATAATAAGGTGCATCAAAAAAAATAAATTTACGGCCACAAAAAATAAAGTGAAGAGAATAGAAAATGAATTATGTCGAATGTATAAGAACAAAAAACATAATGTTTATGTTATAAGAGCAAGAAACATAATGTTTATGGAACACAATAGCCATTAGGATAGTGTGATATCCCGATTTGATTGAAGTTATTAAATAACTGACGAGAGTGGTCGAATGTATAAATTTTTTATATTGTGAGAGTAATAAATCAAATTGCATATCAAACAATTGAGGTTCAAATTTAATATGTATAAAGCATGCAATAATGCATGTAGGTAAATCTAATGATTTAACAAATACTTATGATACATCAATTATGAAGACGGAGAAAAAAAGAAGTAATTGATTGAAAACTTAAAAATTTTCAACAATAACATATTGACAGTTTTCCACTCGAATAAAAAATAATGAAAATTATTTAACATTAAAAATTATATAAATTATGAAGTGAAACTTAACACATCAATAAAATAATATATAAGTCACGGTATAGGAGTGTAAGTCGTTAATTATTTTGTCTATGATTAATTAGTCATATTTTCTAGTTGCGTTGAAACACCCGCTCCCCTTTTAAATAATATATCTATTAACAAAATTAATATTGTATAAATATTGTTCAAATTAAAAACTAACATTTAGGCTTATAAGATAAAATTTATAAATTAATTAAATTATATATTAAATTAATTATTATAATATAAATAATTAAAATCCTTATGCATCGTGTGGGTGCAATACTAGTGATTATTTAAAATTTTTACATAATTAAAATGACTATTTAGAATTTCAACTCAAACATTAATAGGGTAATGAAAGGGTAACAAGTATCATCATATAATTAATATTGGCCCCACTGACGTTCAAGGTTTGGGTAGGTTTGAGGTTCACCAAAAGGAGATTGAGTTTGCTATTATTTATTTATTTATTTATTTTTACACTTTTTCTATGTGACAATGACATGAAGGACGCCACACCCAAAATATGGTCATTGATAAATTTAGTCTTAAACAAAAAAAATGGCATAATGGTAATTGTTGGAAACTTCTTTCATTTAATATTATCATAGATTTTAGTCGAACTGACACTTTTTGTAAAACATATACAATTTCATTTTAGACTGCAACTTAATATAATAGACAAATTTTGATATGAGATGGACTCATCATTTTTATTGTGAGACGAATTTAATGATATATTTAATTTATTGAAATTATGTATTTTTTTATTGCAAATGATGTATTTCTTTGTTACAAATAATGTAATTTTTTTCACTGAAAAAAATATATAATGATGTATTTAATTTATTGAAATGATGTATTTCTTTATTACAAATGATACATTTCTTTGTTGAAAATAATGTAATTTTTTTAAATAAAATGATATATTTAACTTATTGAAATGATATATTAAAATTCGTTTCATATTAAAAAAATGGTGAGACCGTATCTCGAAAGACAACTCAATATAATATTTTTCATGATCCCTAAATATTTGAGAGACCCCGTAGTCAAGTCCGCCTATGCTAATATAATAATGTAACCAATCTTCTTAAATAAATAAATAAAATACGAGAACGAGTACACGAGAGAGAAACAATACTAAAATTAGCTTCCATCAAAACATTTACATGGAACAAATAATCCAACCAACCACACTTGAATCAATGATAATACAACAACACACTATCTTCCAACTTACTTCTAGGATCATGGCGTAGATACATACAATTAATCGAGAATGGCAGATATAACTTACAAGCTTTTCTGGTTTTCTAGGACTTGGACGTAGAAAGTCTACATCTGAATGGCACGCTGTGTTGGAACAGGCAGTGGAATGGTTGCAAGAACTCCTCTCTCTTCTTCCTCCAGAACCAAATGGCTGCATTGTAGTTCTCGTTCCGAATCTTGCGCGTAGCCGCCTTCCAATCGAACTTCTCCATCTCCACACGAGCAGCTTGGCCTATTGTTCGGCGTAGTTGTTGATCGTGCAAAAGGGGCTTGAGCTTGCTCAAGCAGTCATCGAGGTCTCCGGGGTTGAACAGATAGCCCGTCTTCCCCTGCTGATCCTCAGGTATGATGTCCCGGATACCGCCCGCACGAGCAGCGACCACGGGAAGCCCCGCCGACATTGCCTCCATGACGACCTGGCCGAGAGTCTCTGACTCTGAAGGCATCACGAAAACATCTCCACTAGCATACGCTTGTGAAAGCTCTTCGCCGTGTAGCATCCCTGTGAACACTGCTGCCATGCCCGAGAACATCTGCTCCAACTCGTCTCTGTCCAAAAACGGTTGAGAATATATATACATTGCAAAAGTAACTTTCTGCTCAACCTCACCTGTATGGTCCGTCCCCAATGAAGGCGATTCGAGCCTCCGGAAGATGATCCATTACCCTGTTTCACAGACAACGCGGTCAAAACAATCGACACGGATGGAAAAATTGGCATGTAAGAATACCTTTTAAGAAACTCCAAACTCTTCTCAACTCCAAGCCTCCCTACATGAACTATCAACGGTTTGTCCTGTTCACCATTGCTGATTTTGGAACAAGTTTGTTACAAATAATCCAAAACTCATGAGTTAGTTCGATATTAGGAGGAGTTCGTACAAACCTTAATCTAAGGGGGCGTTTGGTATAAGTGTCGGAATCACCATGGGTATGGGTATGGGTATGGGTTTGATAGTAAAGGGAATGGGTATGGGTTTAAGCATTCCAATAAAGATGTTTGGTATATAAGATGGGTTTGGAATCATTTTAAATTATTTAAGTTCATATATTATGAAAAATAAATAAATAATACACAAATAATAATAATAATAATAATTAATTTGATAATAAAAATAAAATAATATTAAATATATATGAATAATAATATATAATTAAAATAATATTATATATTTATTTGAAATTATATTATTGTTAAATGACTAATTTAAAATAATTAATATAATTGTATTAATATTAAAATAATAATAATAATAGTATTAATAATATATAATTAAAATAAAATTATATAATATATTTATTTGTTTATTTTACTATTATTACTAAATATAATAATAATATATAATTATAACAATATTTTATATTATAATTAATAT
>JAPKLW010000180.1:326149-394311 GCA_026898455.1 Plectranthus barbatus
TATATTTTTAAATAATTAGTATAATTTTATTAATATTATAATCATAATAGTATTCATAATATATAGTTCAAATAATATTACATAATATATTTTTTATTTATTTTACTAAATATAATAATATATAATTATAACAATATTTATATTATAATTAAGATTATATAATAATACATATATATATTAATTATAATTTAATATATTATCATAATTAATATAATATTTTATAATGACATCATAATTATATAAATATATTAAGATTAGTAATATATAATTTTAAATTATATTATTAATATTATAATAATAATATTATTATTAATATATAATTAAAAGATATTATATATATTTATTTATTTTACTAATATTACTAAATATAATAATAATATAATTAAAATAATATTTTATTAATTTATTTATATTACTAAACATAATAATTATATATAATTATAATAATATTTTATATTATAATTAAAATTATATAATAATGCATTTATATATTAATTATAATTTCATATAGTATCATAATTACTATAATGTTTTATAATGATATCATAATTATATAATTATATTAAGATTATTAATATATAATTTTAAATTATATATATGTATAATTATTATAATATATTTGCTAATATTAATAAAATATAATTATAATAATATTTTATATTATAATTAAGATTATATAATAATATATTTATATATTAATTATAATTTTATATAACATCATAATTAATATAATATTTTATAGTAATATTATTATTATTATATTTTTAATTACTAATCTAATATTATTATCTTAATACTAATATTATAGGAATTAAAAATTAAAATATAAAAAACAAATTTAGGCATAAAATTTGGGAATGGAATCAAACCCACCAAATTATGGGGGAATGGGGATTCCCAAGTTTTTGGGAATCAACTCATTCCCACCGGAATGATACCCGATAACCAAACGGTGGGTTTCGGAATCATTCCATTCCCCGATTCCGAAACCCACCAACCAAACACCCCCTAAATCTCATCTTATTTGAGTGAAACCTGGGGTGAAAGCTCTCAGAATCCACACCCTTATTCCAGAGGCGAATCCTGTTAGCTGCATGCAATCACCATGAACAAGTTACAAAATGCGCTTCCGCGGGAAAAGATTTCCACAATTATCCAACCTGTCGTAACATTAGCTTCTTCAAGATCCTTCGCTATAGCAGCAGAAGGCACCAGCGTAAGATCAGCAGCTCTATGCAGAAATTCTGGCGGAACATTACAACATTTTTAGGACAAGAATCCACAAAATTCGATTTCCAACAGTGAAAGAAAGTCTGTCTTACTTAGGACTAGCCACATTGGTTGAACAAGCCAACTAAAGGTATATCTGGGTATATATCTGTAACATGCAGCAATATTAACATGAATATTTGATGTAAAAGCATGAGCAAGAACAGCTCAAACATACACTGGGACATGGGTGTGATACGACATCACTATGGGCACAGACAGTAATTTTGAAATTGCTAGAGCACCAAATACCTACAAAATGGAAAATCAGTTGAAATTTCTTGTTTGTGTTGCATGTAGGAAGCAATACAAATACACAATGATGAGAGTGTAAGAACTCATCACCATAATGCCAGGAGATGAAGCGTGTATGATGTCTGGCTTGAATTGGGCGACTGCTGAGATAATTCTGGGGCTCAGTGCTAGTGACAGGGGTACCTTCTCGTACCACGGAAAAGGGAAGCTGCAATGACAATCAGTCAGCACTCACACCATCTCCAACCGAATATGCCAAACTCAAATCCAAAATGCAACAAGTGTTCAATCAGATAGTGATTCATTTTCAATCGAAAACACTAAATTCAATAAAGACTACAACAAGATCTGGTAAGACGTGCAAAGCTGTTCAACTATTAAAGGGATTTTGAAAGGGTTGACAGAGATGAGCTGCTCCATCTTCGACTGCAGCTTCAGCTTCGGTGCTGCATTGCTCATGTCTCTGCCTAAGTCTTCTAGTTGAACCAGACTCTAAGTGGAAGGGACATATGCCGTTGCTTGCATTTGCGTTTGCATATAAGGTTGGATTGAAGTTTCTCTAATTGCACTAGACACATTATCCATTGGTTTGGTCACTCAATCACTAACCTTCTTGATCCAATCAACTGAGCTCCATGAAACTCCTCCGGCACTCCTTCGTGCGTTGTCACAACCATGACCTGAACCCAATATTCATAATGCCAGTTCAACAAACTTCAAACATCAAGAAAATGCAGGGCAAGCAATCATATTTTGATTCCTTCTAGCTAGCAATCATATCATAGTTTGACAAATTATTCTTGTACATGATGCAAAATGAGTGATGAGTTTATTATATATGCTAAGTTGCTACAGCTGCATAGGATAGAACTGTAATTCCCAAAGCAACTGACTTCTCCAGTTTCGAAATTGGTGTACATGTCCCCCAGCATTACTCAAACAACGTCTTTCAGTTAATTATTAAGCAAAGCATACCTCATCCCCCATTTCGCGTAGGTATTTAATGAAATTCTGGAACCTATTCTTGTATCCAGATACATAACTGCATACAATTACATAAAATGAAGGGAATCAATAAAAACAAAATGAAACCTATTGCTGAATTAATGAACTCTCACATCTTTATCAAATTACCAAAACTATAATTGAAGGCTTTAAGACGTTTGAAACTCCCAAATCAAGAAGATTAAAGAAACCTTGCATAATCACAAAATGCAAAATAAACAGAAAGACTCACGCAAATGGAGAGGGCTCAACAAACAAAGCAATGCGTCTAGAACTAGAATTCATCTCAGCCTCAAACAGAGGTGGAGGGTTTTCCTCTTCCTCGTTTTCTTTAAATTCTGGAATAGTCATGTCGCCGCTGAAGCAGAGTTTCCTCCACTACAAGGATCGAGCTCTCAAGATTCCTAAGCCCTTCAAAGATTCAATCTTTCTCAGATTTGCGAGATGGGTGACCCTGTTCTCGTGCAAAAAAGCAAGAAGATGACACAGCAGAGGTAAAGAAGGGTGGAGGAGAGATACAAGGATTTATAGAGAGAGAAACTGTGCATATGATGGCTTGGTTTGAGCATGTAATTTAATAGTTAATGATATGAGACAACTGTGCAGAACAGTTGGTGGCTTGTACGAAAGCGAGGAGAAAACATATCTTTTTTTGGAGGTGATTGGATATTCTTGATTCTTTAGGGGGTAGAGTTTGAGTAAACAAGTGAAATGATGTGTGAGAGGAGAGGGGGGGGGGGGCCATGGGAATCCAATGGGATATTCGTTCTTCAGGGGCGACTGGAGGAATAACTGAATGATGAGAGAGCATATGCTTTCCCCCTCCATTTGCAATTTAAAACACAGTGGAACTAACGATAAACTTCATTATCTTTAGCAAAAATTAAGACCACGAAAATAACTTTCCTCATTGAACGTCGAGACCATCATGTTGGACGACGAAACAAGAAAACTATATAACTTGTGAAACAAAATTTGTTATTAATATTTGACAAAAATAGATTAATTAAGGAAGATCCTCCTACACGGCTAGACTTGCACATGTTCTCTTGATTTTACTTTTTGATCAAGGGATATTGTTTCTTAGGAGGCTTAAAAAAGTTTTTGGGTCAACCTCAACAAAATAACTTCTCTTTTAAGGTTTTTGATTGAGCTCGAAATGATATTCACAGCAACAATACAAATATCGTGACAGGTAAATTTATACTATAGTAGAAGAGAACAATCTCCAAAAATATCATATCAACATCACTTTATTTTTCTTTTTCTTTTATTTTATGTACTCAAATTTTATATTTTAACATATAGATATATACAAAAACAAATGTCAACAAAATATTATTATAACTTTTTCTTCAAAATATTTTATTTTATTCAATATTTTAATACTCGTATATTTTATTCTATAGGCTAATTTGTTAGCTTTATGTTTTATCTATTTGTTTTTTATTTGCATTAAATTTATATACATAATTTGGATGTAAAAATACAGAAGATAATTTATATTGTAATTAAGTTGATGTATAATATTAATAAATAAAAATAAGTATTACTAAAAAGATTTACTAAAAGATAGGTGATGTTGTGGGTGGATTTTTTAACAAAGAATTTTTATTCGTCAAACTTCTTCCATCGAATGTGTTTTTTTAGACAAGAACAACAAATCTTTAACGATTTTATTGAATGTATACATTGAGGTCGTATTATTTTTTCTCCCTTCCTCCATGTATTCTCGAGGAGTATAAATATGGGAAGATCGTGACTAGGGATGTCAATCGGGCTAACCCTATCGGGCTGCGGGCTATTCGGTCCGGGTTGAATCGGGCTGAATTTTTATCGGGCTAAAAATTCTTGAACCTAACCCTAACCCACCGGTTTTCGGGCTGACCCATCGGGTTGGCAATATTTACGAGTTTATTTTTGTAAAGATTTTCTTAAAATATTTTAACAACCCCTAAAATAAAATAAAAAAAGAAAATGATGAACCAACGTAAATAAAATACATCAAATAACAATATCTTTGCAAAAAAATAGTGATAAGTGGATAATCATAGTTTGAAAAGAAAAAAAAAACATCAATCCTTGTATACCAACTAATTTAAGTAATAGAAGTACATTTCTCAACGTATAAAATGATAAAATAATGATTAAAAAATTAAATATAGCTTTCACTTGGGTGAACATAACAACGAGTGGCTAAAGGTTCTTGAAAGGAAGAAATGAGTAGGTACGCTAATTAGAAGAGTGACGAGTGGAAGACAGTGAAAGAGGAAGAAATAAGAGATTTTTCGATTTGAGGGTAAAGGACTACGTCATTGGGAGAGATTGATAAGATTTTGTGTAACGGAAAATTAGGTCTAGGGAATTAGGTATATAATTAATGGGTATAGTAGGATATAAATAATATTAGAAATAATAAATAATAAATTATTAAATATATTATTAAATATTGCCGGACCTACGGGCCGACCCGCAACCCACCGGGCTCAGCCCATTCGGGCTGCCAACCCGTCGGGTTCAACCCGTTCGGTTAAAAATAATTTCGGGTTGGAAATTTTTTACCCTAACCTGCATTTTAGCCCCCCAATTTCGGGCCGACCCATCGGTTTCGGGCTTTATTGACATCCCTAATCGTGACGATTGTCTAGGGTGGTCATATGATTATAACACCTCCAACGCTAGTTTATAGGGGCATACACTATAAGAAAAAATTTAAACAACAACGGCTAAAAAGTGTTGTCGTAAGTCATTTAGAAGTGTTGTCGTAAGTGGTGTTCTTATAAGTTGGTGCTGAAGATAACGGTTTTACACACGAATACTTTACCATCTAAGCTATATACACAAATTACATTTTTATATATAATTTAATGTTATAATTATTTATGTATTTTTAATCGAACTCAAATAAATTAATACATGTTTGTTTTCTCATTTTATATTTTATAATTAGTCTAAAATTCGAAGATTATTTTTTACACTTCATGTATTTCTTTGAATAATTATTTTAATATATTTAATTTCTCTAAGTTATTTTAAAATTCACATACCCACACGTTTCAAAGGTATTTCAAACCCATCTGTTGGAAGATCGATCTATTTTCAGAAGAGATCAACAGATAAAAAGGGAAGAGATTATTAAGATTATGGAGAATCAGTAGAGATATTTTTTCCTTATTATTGTTCTTTCAAACTCTATTTAAACATGTAATTCCTTCACATGTAATATACTCAGAAATAAGAATTTACAGCTCTCATACATCTCTATCATGTTCAATTCAATATTTCAACATGGTATCAGAGCAGGTTGGGCTCAGAAATGAGTTCATCACTGCCCTGAGGACCTATCCCAACAAACCTCAAACCAAAATACCTTTCCCAAACTTTGAACTCAGAATTTTCTTCATCATCGTTCAATACCTTTCCCAGACCAATTGGTAAGATCAAAGCAGATCTCCAATATCCTTCAAACCTGCAAACACCATGGCAGAAGAGCATGAGAAGCTATCAGAACAGTTAGCCAACATAATGCGAAACTCAGAAAACATTCATCTGGGTTTCAAACTCGACGGCCATAACTATCCATTATGGTCTCGACTTATGAAAGTTTCAATCGGAGGCAAGGGGCGTCTTCCCCATATCACAGGGAACCCGGCACCACCAAAAGGCGACGATCCAAAGATCCCTCAATGGGAAGAGATAGACTTAACAGTTTGTTCTTGGCTTTTACAGAATATGGAAGCTCGGTTGATATCTAATTTTGCCCACTACCAAACTGCAAAGGCCATCTAGGACGGCCTTGCCACCACCTACGGAAGCGGAGCCGATCCCTTCATCCTGTATGATCTGGAGGTTCGAGCAAACAAGATCAGTCAAGGTGAATCAACAATTGAGGATTACTGGAACAACCTACAAACATGTTGGATGAACATTGACAGGAGGGATTCGAATCCAATAAACTGCTGCGAAAAAGGAATAACACAATACCAAAAGATTACAAATCAGAGAAGGTTATACCAGTTTCTCTCCGAGTTGGATCAAAAATACGATCCAATCCGGCGAGACATCCTAAAGGAAGCCCCCATACCGTCTGCCGAATCTGCGTTTAGCAAAAACAGAAGAGAGGCTGCCCAATTAGAGATATTCCAATCGGCAACACACTCGGAGCAAATTGGAGCTGGTCTCGCCCTCCGATCAAATCCGCCTCCCAGCCGGCCAAACCATCGCACCGGAACCCAACCATCTCGGCTCAAGATTGACAAATCAAAACTTCAATGTACTCACTGTGGGAAGAGGAAGCATACCAAAGAAATGTGCTTTGAACTCATTGGATATCCGGAGTGGTGGGAGGATAACCACAAGGTGCCGAATATCGCGAAGGGGAGAATGGTTGTCGGCGGAAAACCGACAGAGTCGCCGGCGAGCACAAACCCCACACCCACTGATTTTGGAGGTGGGGGAGTTGCTGCAGTCGCGGGCCGTAGAAGGGCTGGCGAGGAGGAATCATCCATCGGGATGGCAGCGCGCGGTCGGAATTTTGACGGGGAGTGGGCGGCGCCCTGGCTGAGCTTCGACGGGGGAAGGGTAGCGGCGCCCAATTTTGGAGGTAAAGAGTTCGATTATATGATCGAACCCTCTCTCAACCCTAATAACTCAAATTTGCAGTTACAACCCTTAGGTTCTAGAGTTATACAAAATGACCCCCCTTATTTACATGTTAACCCTGCTTTATTTCCTTCCTTGCACATAAGCCCCTTAGGTTCTAGAAATATGACAACTGAGTCCCCCTATGTACATGATAATTTTCCTGCTTTATCTAGTCCATCTCATAGAAATCCTACAATCATAAACAGTCGTACATGTTAACAATCTGTTGCCTGTGTTATTAAAAATCAAAAAATTGAGAAAAATAAACACTGGATTTTTTATTGTGGAGCGACAGATACTATGACCTTCGACAAAAATGATTTCTTGACTACCTCTACACCCTTACGTACTCATGTTGAAACTGCTAGTGGGAATCTTACACCTGTTCAGGGGGCTGGAACCGTAGAAATTTCTCCTCACATCCGTTTATCCAACTGCCTTTATGTTCCTAATTTATCTCATAAACTCCTTTCCATTAGTCATGTTACCAAAGAACTCAACTGTACCTTACTCCTTCATCCTCATTTTTGTCTTTTGCAGGACATTCGGACGAAGGAGATCATTGGACGTGGCACTGAACGCGAGGGTTTGTATTATGTGGATGAGATCACTCCTAGGGGCACTGTAATGTTAGCACATGGATCATCTGAACGAGAAGTTTGGCTCTGGCACAGACGATTGGGTCACTCGTCTTCTGGGTATCTAAACATTCTTTTTCCTAAATTAGCTAAGTTCAAAATTCAGTTAAATGTGAAACCTGTGTTTTGGCCAAAAGCCATAGACAAACCTTCATTTCTAATAATACCCGTGTTGATTTTGTTTGCTCTCTCATTCATGCTGATGTTTGGGGCCCCTCACCTGCCTATATTAATCACAAATTTCGATATTTCTTGTTATTTGTTGATGATTGCACTAGGGTGTCATGGGTTTACTTCTTAGAAAATAAGTCACAAGTAATCGAAAAGTTCACCCACTTCTATACGATGGTTCACACACAATTTAGTAAGCCTATCCAAACTCTCAGAACCGATAATGGGGGGGAATTTGTAAACCACACCATGAAAACCTTTTGCCTTCAAAAAGGGATAATACATCAGACATCCTGTCCATACACCCCAGAACAAAATGGAGTTGTGGAACGAAAGAATCGAATCATACTTGAGATGACTCGTGCAATGATGATTTAGTCTCAAGTTCCACTCTCTTTCTGGCCCGAAGCCGTTGCTACCGCCGTATACCTCATTAACCGACTTCCTACCAAAATCCTTCACCTCAAAACCCCCCTTGATACGTTAGCTAAATATACTCATATACCAACTCCTCTCACTCTTTCCCCTAGAATATTTGGGTGCTCTGTCTTTGTTCACATCCCGAAACATGAGAGATCAAAATTATCTCCATGTCCAGAAAAGTGTGTCTTTCTTGGGTATGGGGTCAATCAAAAGGGATATCGGTGCTATAACCCAAAAACTCGCCAAATAACTACCACCATTCATTGTAGCTTCCTTGAAACTGAATTTTTCTTCAGCCAACCTAGCGGTCAGGGGGAGAATGCTGATATTCCAGTAACGGGTGACTCACTAAGTTGGCTTCTAAGTTCGAACTTCTCTGATGATGATTCACAGCCTGCTAACGTCACAACTGCGCCTACGACTTAGCTGATCTCCGAAACTGATAATCACAACTCCGTGCCAGTAATCACTCCGACAGATTCTTCTCCGATGTCCAACTCTGATTCTGAAACTGAGCTTGAAATTGAAACACCAACCCCTAATCCTGAGCATACTGCTCAAGAAACTGAACCTACTCCTCCAAGTTATGTGCTACCGCCAGAACCAATAGAGGCATTCCGCCCCGTCGGTATTCTCCTGAAAGACATGGAAGTTCTCGGTATTCTATCGGATCTCTTGTGAAAATGAAATTATCCAACAATGCTAGGAAATTTGAAAAAGCATTGTATGAAGAAGATATACCGCGTTCTGAGGAAGAAGCATTTCAAAGCCAGAACTGGAAACAGGCAATGGGTAAAGAGATGGAAGCACTAATCCGGAATAACACTTATGAAAAATGTAAACTACCAGCTGGGAAGAAACCGATTGGTTGTAGATGGGTTTTTACTATCAAGAGGAAACCGGACGGTTCAATAGAAAGATATAAAGCTCGCCTTGTCGCCAAAGAATATACTCAGACTTATGAGATATACTATGCTGAAACTTTCTCCCCAGTTGCGAAGTTGAACACCGTTCGAGTTCTTCTGTCCATCGTCATTAATCAAGATTGGCCTCTGCACCAGTTTGATGTAACTAACGCCTTCTTTCATGGAGAATTGAAAGAGGAAGTGTACATGGAGCCACCACCTGGGTATACTCAAGAGTTCCGAAAGGATGAAGTATGCAGATTGAAAAAAAACTCTGTATGGGTTAAAATAGTCTCCAAGGGCCTGGTTTGGAAGATTTACCCTAGTTATGAAGAAGCTTGGGTACTTACAGAGCAATTCAGACCGCACCTTATTTATAAAGAGGCGAGAGAACCTCCTGACTTGTCTCATCATTTATGTCGATGACATGATTCTAACATGAGATGATACGGAGGAGATTGAAAAACTAAAGGAGAGCTTATTTAAGGAATTTGAAATGAAAGACTTGGGCAACCTGAAATATTTCTTGGGGATCGAAGTATTGCGGTCGAAAGGTGGTATCTTCATCAATCAAAAGAAATATACCTTAGACCTTCTTGCTGAGACTGGAATGGTGGACTGTAAACCAGCAAGCACTCCTATTGTTTTGAACCATAAATTACAGATCAGAAGTGAGGGAAAAGGTGTCGATCGAGGGAAATACCAGAGGTTGGTTGGAAAACTCATTTATCTTTCTCACACTAGACCTGATATCGCATACGCAGTCAGTGTAGTCAGTCAATTCATGCATCAGCCACAGGAAGAACATATGGAGGCAGCTATCAGAATAATTAGGTACCTGAAGGGGACTTTCGATTATGGGATTCTCTTTGAGAAAGTAGGAGATCTAGAGATCCAGGCTTATACAGATGCTGATTGGGCTGGAAATCTTGTGGACAGAAAATCTACCGCAGGATACTTTGCTATGGTTGGAGGAAACCTTGTATCATGGAGAAGCAAGAAACAAAAGGTTGTAGCATTGTCCAGTGCTGAGGCAGAATTCCGAGGGATTAAAAGTGGTCTCACAGAAGTCCTATGGCTGCGAAAGCTGATGGTTGAACTTGGTCTCTATTCAGGAAAGACTTGTAGGATGTTGTGCGATAACAAAGCAGCCATAAGTATCTCCGAAAATCCAGTACAACATGACCGAACTAAACATGTTGAAGTGGATAGGCATTTTATCAAAGAAAAAATTGAGCAGGGAATTGTGGCATTACCATATGTCTCATCTAAAGATCAGCTGACAAACATTCTCACTAAAGTTGTTGACTCGATAAGCTTATCAGAAATCTTGAGCAAGTTAGGTGTCGGAAATGCCGCCACTTAACTTGAAGGGGAGTGTTGGAAGATCTATCTATTTTCAGAAGAGATCAACAGATAAAAAGGGAAGAGATTATTGAGATTATAGAGAATCAGTAGAGATATTTTTTCCTTTATTATTGTTCTTTCAAACTCTATTTAAACATGTAATTCCTTCACATGTAATATACTCAGAAATAAGAATTTACAGCTCTCATACATCTCTATCATGTTCAATTCAATATTTCAACACCATCATCTTTTGGTTGCGCGTAGGATGATTTTACCACAACACACAATTATTATTGTACTAACTAACAATATTGACAAAATCTCCTACTCTCTAATGGTGTTCTATTTTATATTTAATTATCTTACATCCTCAATTTAGTTATTATTTTTACAAAAATAAAAACTAAGTATATTACAATATAGGATAAACTATTAAATGTGCCCAATGTATCGTTTAACTCTTAAAAATATTACAGAGTATTTTTATCAATCAAATAAAAAATACTAAAATAAAGAAAAATTATATTAACAACACACAAATGAAACTGTTGTCTTTTCAAAAATAGACAACACGCAAACATGAACAGTAGAGTAAAACTGTTGTATTTTCTATAATAGACAACACGTAAACAATAGTAGAGCAAAATTGTTGTCTTTTTTATAATAGACAACACTTAAACAACAACACTAGTTTAAAACTGTTGTCTTCTTGATAATAGACAACACGCAAACAACAATAGTAGTGTAAAACTATTGTCTTTTCGATAATAGACAGCATGTAAACAACAACACTAGTATAAAATTGTTGTCTTTTAGTGACTGTTGTCTTTTCGATAATAGACAACACGTAAACAACAACACTAGTGTAGAATTGTTGTCTTTTAG
This sequence comes from Plectranthus barbatus, assembly GCA_026898455.1. NCBI lineage: Eukaryota > Viridiplantae > Streptophyta > Magnoliopsida > Lamiales > Lamiaceae > Plectranthus > Plectranthus barbatus. The sequence goes on from JAPKLW010000180.1 coordinate 337,695, forward strand.
CATTTTTTTCTACTAAAAGACAACACTTTTATTTACAACAACACTTTTTTAGTCTACGACAACACTTTTCAATGAAAAATGTTGTCTTTTTAGTGTTATTGTTCAATATTTTTGTTGTAGTGATAATTATTCATCAAGAACGAACACCCTGGGTACTTGTCTTATCTTCTCACTTCACTCGTTAACAGTTTGCTCTCGAAGGCAGTGATCACAAATCTGATGGATGATGAATTTATATACTCAGAGGATTATGATTGATATATTATGTATAATATTTTTGGTTAATATATTGGGAATCATTAATATTGTATATTTATCTTCTGTCTGAATTAACAAGCATGTATCGCAAATGCTCTTATCGTTTATGCTGCAGCCATAACTAATTCGTTTTTGCATGCATTGCAATATAGAAATTCTATGTTGATTACCTGTTTCACTAAGCATTCTTTGATAACTTAATTTCTTTGTGATTGATTCAATTGGTTTTATCTCCATGGTTCCAATTGGTCTCAATTTGTTGTTTCTTTTTGCTTGCACCACTTGAGTAAATGATCATATTCCTATTTTTCCATCAAAAAGTACACTACCTTCTTCTGAAAATATGGGGCGGCACACAACACACATAAACATAACTTTGGGGATAAATTTCTTGCTCTTGCAATATCTATATGGATCGTCTTCCCTATGAGTCATGTAGTATTTGTGGGTGTTCTTGCTTAAGTAAAACTACTTCTCATCTATGTGAATAACATTATCCATTGGCTTGAACCTAAGAGTATTCGAAGAATTATCCTATTCAATGGCTAGCAAACTGAAACACAGCCTTAACATTTTATTAGGAGCTGTCAATTCAGATTTAATTGCATTTGTGTGAACTTTGGTCAGATTATGTTTCACCCATCTACCCACAATTGATTTAGAAACATTGATATTATTTGCAAGTGATCTACTTGTCCCTCTTTTCTGATAATGCACTTGCTCAATTCTTTTATTGCTTACCTCATGGATTTTCAGTCTAGCAATGTAAGTTCTTTTTCTCCCAAGTTTGATTTCTTGACCTGTTGCTTTTTGCATTTTTCATATCCTTGATATTGTCTTCCTACTTAAATGGAATGTTGCAGCAGCTTCATTGATCTTCCTATGTGCAAGCTTCCCATCCTTGTTGTGCTGCAGCAACCATTGCAGAATTTCTATGGCTTTCTCTTCTGTGACATCTTTATTTATTCCCATCCTTGGTGTATTTTTTATTTTGATGATGATGAATGTAAATACTACCACCAGATTCTCTTTTATAGTGCTAGAATGGTTTTAAATTATCACCAAAATTGAAATTTTGGTGGCAAAATTTTAGATCAGATATCTATGTAAATATTTGCTCCAAATTTGAATTTGGAACTGTTGGGATTGTATACTAAAAGCATTTCTGATTAAGTGTGTTTGTTTAATACACTAGTCTTCATAAATGTGTTACATCAACATAGTCACTATCTGATATAACAAGCATACGATACGAACTATAATATCCTATTATCTCGCTTATAAGGATGATCATATGGTATGTAGGAGATCACAGAGGATCATATGAATCGTTTGACCAAGCAAGGTATAAATAGTATCACGACCGAGACAGTCCCTACTTGATGTGCCATTCTAATTGACATATGAATGAGTCAGATCTCTAGATACTTGTTATGATCTTAAACCTAATGGAAGGATAAGGGGCATACATAAGTTGACCACACTTTGACTTGCTATGGTGACGAGTCTTTCATGTACTCTTATACTTACATCTTGGGTGTGGCGGTTTGTGTATGGCCTGCTTAGGCTAGACATGTAGGTAATCATATCCGTTTTAAGATGGGGACATTATCTGAGGAGCTCACACGGTTCATTATGCTAAACCCTGCAGGTTGAATTATTTAATTCAGGCATAAGTGAAAAGAAGTGAGTGGTACTACTCAGGAAATAAGAGATTAATTAATTATGGTTGATTGTCATTAGCCAAATTAATGAATGTCCAAAACCTTAAATATGTGGATTATTCAAGTTTAATGCAACCCGTTCCAAATTACGTGGTAATAAAAGGCTGAGTCAGCATTGTTACCGTGGTGAAAGTTAAAACAATATTTTATTAATTAATTATGTTCTGGGTTGGACATGGAATTAATTAATAAAAAGGGTCCACTTGATTATTTGCATTTGGTCTGGCCCACAAACTGTTTGAGCCCATTAGGGTTAGGGTTTTGCAAACCCTAGCACTATACAAGTCTTTCTCTCTTCAGATCTAATATTATTATTACACAACACAAGTGAGGGAGAGATTGGCGGCTACACCAATTCAAGGAAGAGTGATCGACTTCTTTGAGGATTGGTGAAACTCGGTAGCGTATCCTCACCAGATTTCCAAGGAGCAAGGGAACAGATCAGAAGATCAGATCTGTTGAATCACAATAGCTTTGATCGATCCCACATCCAGATCTACTCCATTGTCGCCATCTCCGATCTAGATCTGTAGATCAGTCGCAAGAATTTAGGTATTCCGTAGATCCATCCTTTGCAATTAAATATTAGGAGCATGCATATGGTTCACCTGATTTATTCAATCTGATTTATTTTTTATACCCTAAGAACGATCCAAACAGCTAAAGATTTGAATTTGTTCCAACTGTTTTCAAATTTTGTTTTTTATTTGCTTTCTTAGTTTTTTTCACTAATCACACAATTAAAATCCCTTATCCCCCGTCCTTGGTTATTGTGCCCGGTCAAATTGAGACAATTCAACCAGGACGGAAGGAGTATATATTATCATATAACTTTATAATTTATACATTTGAAATTATATATAAAAAATATTGATGTAATATTATTTCAACATAGATAATTGCAGTTCTCACGTATTACATAGATGCAATACTAATAAAAGCTTAAAATAACTACTCACAAAAAATAATTTATTTATTTAACTGTATTTTTATGAATTTTTAATTAAATAGTTGAAAATATTAATATATAAAAAATGTAATATAGTAATTTGATTAGGAAAATTAAATGAATGATATAATAATCTAAATATAATATTTTATTATACGCATAAATATAGACTTGACTAGATGAAATAGAAAGAAAAAAAATTGTGAATCTAGCGCTATAATAAAAAAATAAAATAAGAGTATTGTAGGATTTGCGTGGAAATGGCCTAGGAACTGGAAATTTCGAAGTCTAGTGAAAGACGGGAGGAGTGAAAAACTAAATTACATTAGAGTTTCAGTAAAAGTAACGCCAGACAAAAGGAAAATAAACAATAGCAGATTTAGAAAGGATAGCAGAAGAAGATGACGGTGACGATGAAGCAAGGGCTTCTCACGTGGAACCCTTGTCTATGGCCTCACTCTCTCTCTAGGGTTTCTTATTCATCTCTCAAAACACCAAAACCCGTCAAGCCCAATTCATTTTTCAAAATCATTGCTTCGATCAATGGCGCGCACCCCAATGCAGGTGGTTCCACTAGAGAAGATAGGGCGTCGCTGTCGGAAATTACTGACAAGGTGCTATTGAAGCAAAGTCTTTTTTTTTTAAAATTTTATTATTAAGATGAAAATCTGAAAATCTCAATTTAGCTGGCGAGTCTGCTTCAAAATTGAATCTTTGGCTTTCAAGTAATGATGGTGGTTTAATTTTGAACAATTTGTTGGTGTTTATGCTGCGGAATTCGCATTTTAATGTGTTCTATTTTATTATCCGTTGTTTATCGATAGTGTGCAATTTTTTTGAACTGCTAAACTGCTGTACTGAAATGAGTAACTGTGCTTCGTTTTGTAGAGTCAGTTCTGTTAGATTTTCTTTACTCGAGCAAAATTGAAGATATTGAGGCGGTAGTGTTCGAAAGGGAACACAAATTTAACTTTATTCCTGTAAAAAAATAAATGTGGAAATGGATTACTTAAAATGCTGATTAACATTACACATCATTCCCTTTTTACTACAGTCGGGCAGATGATATAGTTGAACTGTTAATAGGTGTTGCTCTCTAGGAAGAAGGTTCTTCATATGAGAACTGCATCTTGATGCTAAATAGTATTTTCGACGAGCTATGCCATAATACATTATTGTTTTTAGATGGGAATTTTGGTTTTATATTTGATATGTTGTTGATGATTTGTTTCAATTTCACATGAAAGGATCTACGCATGTTCTTTTTACACTTTGTTGTGGAGCAGAAATGCTGTTTTATTTCTGTTTCACAATTTATGAATTATATATCCTGCTGAAACCTATTAGTCTTTTTCTCTGGCAGAGAAGATTGCTCTCGAGACTTCCAACAAGTACGATCATAGTCACCAATGCGATAATGTTTGCTAAGCCTCTCCAGGCACTAGCTGAAACATGTGAAGCTGATAATTCTGTTTTTAATATGAATATGCCGTTGTTGCTTTTTGTTGCCCTCGTAGGGGCCACTGTTGGAGGTGAGCTGCAGCGTTTTTTATGAAAATCTTTCTCTCTGATTTTGCTCCAAATTTATACTAGTGGATGTAAACTAAGATCATGCAAGTGGTTATGGCAGATGAACTAGATTCAACCTGTCCATGCACAAAATTGTGATCCATCGAATCGTCTGTCCCTCTCTCTTTTACTCCAAATCTATGTCCCTCATGCCTGACTTTTTGTCCAGCCTGCAGAAATGAAATTGAGCTTTATAACTTGGGGAGCAACGCTCTGAAAGTTTATTATGTGTTAAACCAAACCATCACATTCTTCGAAGGTCATTGAACATGCTAACTGAGTATACCTTAAATTTGACTCCTATGGGTCATCCATTTGACTGTGGAAAACCAGATTTCATTACAAACTTTTCTTGATCTTTTCCATATATTATGGGTCGTTGGTGATATCTTTTGATTTTCGTTGCTTTTGATGGGACATCTTGCTTATTTTGGGTTCAGTTTTTTTATTCTTATCTCAGTAGTCTTCTGATATTAATTTCCTCTCCATTCAATCTGATTAATCCTCAATAACACAGGACTACTTGCACGGCAGAGGAGAGGTGAACTGCAGCGACTAAATGAACAATTGCGCCAAATTAACACAGCTCTGAGGCGGCAAGCTAAAATCGAATCATATGCACCCAGTTTGAGTTATGCTCCTGTGTCTGGACGCATTGCAGAGAGCGAAGTTATTGTGGATCCAAGGAAGCAAGATTTAATTTCTCGCCTGAAAAACGGGAAGAACTTCCTAAGGAATCAAGATCCAGAGAGGGCCTTTTCTGAGTTCAAGACAGCACTTGAGCTTGCCCAGAATCTAGAAGATCCAATTGAAGAAAAAAAGGCTGCAAGGGGCTTAGGTACTATTATTTCTCCTGGTCTTTCGATCTCAAACATTCAAATCTCACTCATAATATGCTGAAAATGATCATCCCTTCTTAGGGGCATCCCTGCAAAGGCAGGGCAAATTTCGGGAAGCCATCAAATACCACTCAATGGTTTTGGAAATCTCACAAAGGGAAGGAGAGGAGTCTGGGAATACAGAAGCATATGGAGCTATAGCTGATTGTTACACGGAACTCGGAGACCTTGAAAGAGCTGCCAAATACTATGATCAGTACATTGCAAGGTTACAGTCTGACTCTGACTGATCTTTCTATTCCTGCGATCTGTGTTGTGTTTTGTTGAGGATGTAATGCATTCTAGAGTTTGTATGAACAATGAGTTTTTGCTGTATATCTGATGTGCTGTAATCTTTGACCTCTTTCCGATTAAATGAAAATTCTTGTGAGTATATTCAATGATTAAGATGATAACTAGTGTTGCAAAACTTAGCCTAGACAGCTGCTAGCCGATCCTATTAGCATCTAATCGATGCAATTTAGCCGTGACTCTGAATTTTACATATGTTTTTAAAAATAGTTATAAATTTATTTATTAATATTTAAAATATTAAAGATAAGAAATTAGTTTAGCATTAATTAATGTTTAAGTGTTAACGTTCGATTGGAGGCTGATGAATTTTGTGTGTGTAGAAGGATCCATTTTGAAAGTAAAAAGGCCCTTTTGAAACCTTTCCATGTGCAAATATTTACGATTAATGGACTTGGACACAACTAAACGTATTGGTTTGCTCGATAATAACCTTAGTGAAAAAAGAATAATAATCCACAACATCCCCCACTAAATCAAATAGGAAAAAAAAGTAGTTTTAATCTTAATCATACAAAAAATTAAACAACATCATTTTGGAAAAGTGGATCTCGTGGTGGTACAAACATTGTAAGCTGCATGAAGTTGAAGTTGACTCTCTGAGAGTCAGAAGCAGCTGCAAGAGCAAGATCGGTTCTGATCTCCTTCATTGAATCCATCCGTGAACCCACCACCCCCATCAGGTGCTTCCCTGCCTCGCTCCTCCGGCTTCTTGTATCTATAACATGCAGCCACGACGACGAACACCGCTAAATTCGCAGCACTCAACGCCGCCAGCACCCAATAATACCGATCAAAACGGCTCCTGTTCAACGTGTGCTTGAACCAGCTTGGCTCTATCTTCCTCACAACAAAAACCATAAGCGCACTGCACATGAATCCCAGACCAGACACCCCCATGGTGAACTTCCCGAGGTAGTTCACCATGGATGGTGGAGACTGGTCTCGGTAATAAGCTCCCACGCTCTTCTCCAAGAAGGAGTCCAGGCACCCGAGGAGCACGAACTGGAAGAGCAGCCAGTACATGCTCATCGGGATGTCTTCATCCTTGTTGTCGAGAAGACCGTGGCGCCTGACAACGTCAAGCCTCTTTGTCTCAACCAAAGCTGCACTCACACAACATAGAATTGAACAGATCATGCCTGCTGCAATGCCGAAAGAGGGTGCGCTGTCGTATGGAATCCATTTCAGAAGGTCATCCACCTTGCCGTCAACAACACTCTTTGTCCACTTTTTTGCTAGTAGAAGTACTTGAATCGGCAGTCTGAGTTTGCCTATGTTCCGGTTGAGTTTGCTTGCTTGTTCGACGAAGTAGGTGTCGCCAACAGAGGAGACGATCCCACATACCACGAAGGTCATCCACATTGGCACCATTCGTACAGCTATCTTAGCTTCCTCAACTTCTGCTACAGAGCAAAGGGTCCATCTGTTTCTCAATCGGGCTTGCTCACCGGGTATGATGATGGCGGCCTTGTGCAGCCCCCTGCATTGATAAGAATCATAAATGGTTTTGTAAATATATGAAACATGATTTGCCAGTACCTGAGAAAATTAGTTTTGGTGAATTTCTTCTCATCTATCCCATTATAATGTACTTCATTTTTCGGGTAGGATTGGAAAAAGTTGAGCAATGCAGCTACAAACACTCTGCACACACTGCAGAGAGGGCTTCTACGAATTGGTTCATCCTTCTTGTATTTGCAAGAGCCGGTGAGGAAGAGGAAGGTGCCGAAGGCAGTGCAGATGGCCGGAATCCCAAACCGGAGGTGCCACGGCTTTATGTATGGAAGTGCAACAGCTCCAGCTATGCCTACAACCAGTACACAAATTAGTCCAAACGCTTGATGCAAATCACCCTTTGGAGGAGCATTTCTTGCATGCCCTGAGCCTGAGCTACTATTATTTCTGTCTTTCTCTCTCTGCTCCGATAGGAAAGGCTTTACGGAGACGAGGTTCCCGGCTACTCCGACAGCTATCAACGCCAAGCCGGCAAACAAGAGACCTTTCTGAGTGTGGCCGATGCATTCTGGCTTGTATTCTTCACATGTGTGAGTTGAATTGGCTAGGATTGGAGGCGTTGAAATTGCTACAAACACGATTCCCTGTAAGAAAACAAGTGAGAATTCTAACAAAAATTGAAAATCAATGGTTTGATTATTGAGAAACATAGTAACTTACGGCAGTATAAGAAATGCTAGTAACCACAAGCAACTTGAAATTTCCCAGAAATAAATCCACCAAACAAAGAAAGAAACATGGTAAAATCCTGTAAATTCCGTTCCAAACATTCAAGATTCCAGCAGCATAAGTCAAGCTTAGATTCCAAACATCAGTCAAATAGTTTTGCAACACGAAGAGGGCAAACGCCACCAATATGTCGGCCCATAGTAGAGCTGCAACCAATGGATGAGTGAGAACCACTAATCTTGAGATCGAATATAGATATAATCTAGCTTAAAGATATAATCTTGAGATCGAATATAGGCTTACCACTTATTCTAACGAACCTCACCTTCCCTTCCATCCTTGATTCAGCACAATCACTCGTACATTACTCAGAAAACAAAGTCAACTAATCCTGCAATATGAAAGTAAGCAGCAGCTACAGAGGTTGAGCTTTCAACCAGGAATTCCGAAAAAGATTCGTTTGTTGGATTAACTATATCAGCTATACTCTCTTGCAAGAGAATCTCTGCTGAGAAACCTACAGCAGTTCTTGCCGCCAAGGGATGTAGGAAGCAAAACTAGTGTAGTGAGAAGCGTAATAATTGAGACCAAAAACTAATGATAACCCGTTGACCTGACCCTTATGGTCATGTTCAATTTCTCCTTTGAGCAAGAGAGAGAAAGAGAGCATTTCATAAATATTCTATAAAATCGTTCTATATCTGTGAACCTCGTTTTCCTATCATAATTTATTTTTACATCTAATCTACCATCGTATATGATAATGCCCATTTGATCTTTTTTTTTAAGGATTAACGGAAAAAAAAAAAAATAAGGCCATCGTATATGATATATGCCCACTTGATCTCTATTTTAATTTTTTTTTAATGGGAAATCTGTTCGTCTCAAATCTCAAATCTATCGAAATAATTATTTTTTATTTAATAGTTTTTATAATTTTAATTTATTAATGCTAAAAAATAATTTTATAAGTTCAACAGTAGAATTAATATCAATCTATTAAGATGTATAATAATTTTAGTTATTTATTTTGAGTTTTTAATTAATATTTGATTATTAAGATTGATTAGTTTCTAAGTTCAATAAAATCAATTAGATTAGTATTATGCTTAATTTTATTTTTCGTGATAACAAATATTAAAGTCAATAAACATTATACTATAGTACTAAGTTGAGCATTATCACAATAGAGGGTATAATCTGTCTTAACCACCAAGCACATTATTGTTGCCTAGTTTTTATACTTTTTATTTAAGCCAAAATTCATAATAGATGCTAACAGTATATTACCCAAAAAAATGATTGAATTATGAGAAATTATAACTGCTATTGGAAATCAATCAATTGTTGATCATTAAATGAAGACAAAATGTAGATATTACTGCAGAATAGAAAGCCCTTCTTCTCCTTAGACTGCAATGATTATAGTGGAAATATTTTTAAATACCCATTTTTATAAAGCATATATAAAAAATATCCACTTCTTATAACACATATAAAAAATACTCAAAAGTACAAAATTTTATATGGGGAAGTGGGTTTTGCCAAATTTGATTCAATCATTGTTTACATGATAATGATATGATTACTCAAAATAGATTTTGTAATTAAGATATTAGTTTCGGATATAAAAAAATGAAAATTCATATTATGTCATTTCAGTCCGGGTCTGATTTCGGGTCTGTTTCGATATTATTCGGGTCAGACTCGTGAAACATACCGAGACTGACCCAAAAATAGGAGCAATAGACATGGAACCGACTGAAAACGACCCGCTTCAGACTCGATACCGACCCAGTTTCGACCCGGGTCGGTATCGGGTCTGAATCGGTCAGTATCGTGTCGGTTTCGTTATTTTTTTTATTTTTTTTCATATGCATAATTTTTCCTACTTTTTTCACGCATTATAGTCCAATGAAGTCATAAAAAATCTGACATGAAAATTACATGACCATTGATTATTTACATGCATTATTGTCCTATGTGCATTATTTTCCCAACTTTTTACATACAATATTGGTCAAATGAGCTCATAAAATATACTGACATGAATAATGCATGACAATCAATTTTCTTTTTGACTACATGAGTGGGTGGCAATTTTGCGTACACTACATGAGTAAATGGCCATTTACTGTATTTGACAAGTCCAATCAATTCATGAAAATAATTGAGATTGGTTTGTCTATAAAACCCAATTCATTTGCAAAAGACGAACCATACACATTCACTATATCTTCGTTCCTTATTCTCTCCATCTTCTACAGATTCACTTAATTTTCTCATTTCCCTCTTTTTCAAATGGATAATTGGTGCACTATATTTGTTCATTACAATGGGCAATTTGATGATTCATCCAACTACATGGGTGGAGAGGAAATGTTGGTTTACATCCCAATGACCAATCTTTCCATACAGTATCTAAGAAATCATCCAGTCGCTTCTGGATTCCGAAATATTCAACTTCAGTATAATCTCTATTGTACAACCCAGAGTCGCAGTGGAAGAAATGTAAGATCGTTGTTGGCGACGGATGTTGATCTGCAGCGGCTTTGCTCTGTTTTTTCAGCCCAACATTTATGTTGTTTTCAACAATGTAATCAACATCGGTATTGGGAGTTCTCAGTGGGAGCCATCCTCGTACAGACCGTTCAGATCTTCCTTTAGTCCACCGCCGAATGCTACTTTCAGTCCATGTTCGGAGGACCTTCAAAGGTTCGAATTTTCTATGTTCTTTGATCAACCTTACGAAGGTGGTGCAAGCGGAAGTTCACATATTCCCGACTTAAATGAGGGTGGTGGTTTAGTGGAGTCTGATGATGACGATAATGAGGAGGAGGCTGAAGACTCGTCTGAGTCAGAGGATGAGGATTTCAACAAATCTTTAATGCATTGTACGGAGGCTGAATTTTCTGTCTGGGTGCAATCTGTTGGTGGTATGAATGCTTTTGTTTCAAATCTTTTGCCGGCTCATCCTCTACCTGAAGGTCTGGAAGTCCAATTAAATAACTGGTTACTTCCAAACATTCCATTGGATACTTCTGATTCACCCGTCCTGCAAGACGTCGCAGTCATACTGGACCAGGAGTTGACGGAGTGATAAACTCATTATTTTAGTCGCTTATCTATATTATTTTCTACTATTCTATGTAGTTTTATGGAGTTTATATATATATATATTTTATGCATGAGTCTATATTCGGTGGTATTATGCGTGCTTTGGTGTGTTTCTACAGGTTACAGGCCAAATTCACTGGAAAACCGTTTCGAAAGCAGTGACGTGCAAGAGTAGCAGTGAAGCGTTCTTCTACACGAAGAATTCGGGCTGTTGGCGCATGACAATGGATAGAGCTTTGAGTTAGCTTTCCAATGCAACTAGAATTGGGTCAATCGGAGTCCGGGAGAGGAAGTTATGGCCAAAACCATGAGACCGCGCAGGAGGGGCGAGACAAGACCACATCGATCGACGTGGAATCCACATCGATCGATGTGGACATTTCACATTGATCGACGTGGAAGCCACGTCGATCGACGCGAACCTGCTGGCGCAGAAATTCGATCAAATTTGGATTTTATCATATCTTTAGCCCTAGATTTGATAGGATACACATCCACCTCTATAAATAGCCTAGTAAATTCGACTTTTTCAGCAACCCTTTCATATTTTTCAGACCTCTGATCATATTTTCATTCTGCAATTTAGTTTTTAGAGTTTTGATAGTTGGAAACACGAAACCCTTTATTTTTATTGTAAGTTCTTTACTTTTATGCAATTTAATATGTTTTCTTTTGGATTTCTATCTGCGATGAGTGGCTAGAAACCCTAGCGTGTTCTAGGGTTTGATATCATTATGGATGCATGTTAGGATTAATTAATTAGGTTCATGATTCCTGTGTTTATTTTATAATTTTAGATTAATTGAAGGACCGAAAGGTGACGATTAATTTAGATGTCTAGCTATTGATAGAAGGACTGAAAGGTGAATATTGATAGTGAGATTAGGAATGCATGATATACTCTATACTGTCCAATGAGATGTATTAGACTATATGAATTGAACTGATTTGCTTATCAGATTGACTAATTTGGTGTTCTTGAGACTGAACGGAGATAGTCACGAATTAGTAATCTAGGTTATATTTGCCCAACCAAGGAAATATAGCATTATTGCAGTATTCCACCTGTTAAATTAAATGGTTCTTACATGTTATCCATAATAAGAATTCTTCCCTAGAATCTGTGTCCCTTTAAATTTGATTTCAAAACCTCTTTAATTTTCAATATTGTCATCTTTATTTTCCAAATCAAAACCCTGATTTTCTGTTTCCTCAAACAATGAATCTTAGGATCATAGTTAGTACATAGGATAATTTCGTTATACAATTCCCCTGGATTCGATAACCTTAGGGTCTTTTATAAATTTATTTGTCACTATTGCTATAATTTATCTGTAGATTTTACAGTGATCAAGGAGGGTGCCATATTTTGGAGCAGAGATGATCTGCTCGTTGCTGTTGGTCTCTAGCATATGGAGCAGAGACAAGAATTTAAAGTTGCCCGGTCTGACAGTACTCGTGTTGAGTACAAGTACAAACGGGATGAGAGTTTTTCATTTCTTATACGTGCTACGTGCAAAGATCACTGTTGGATTGTACGCAAGTTCAAACCTATTCATAGTTGTAGGATGAATCTTGCTGGTGTTGGAGCACGTAATGTTCGTTCAAAAGTTGTGGCTGCTAATTTTGCAAGGAAGGCATCAGCAAGGGTCACTCATCAAACCGCGTGAGATTATGGCGGAGCTGCAAAAAAGTTTTGGCATCCGTACGACTTATGGTTCTGCACTGAAAGCACGGAACACAACCCTTTCGATGTATGGTGGTGTCGAAGATTCTTTCAAGATGCTGCCGAGGTACCTCGAGGTACTTGTTCAGTATAATGCAGGGACGCTGACAGATCTTGATATTGCTCCGGATGGACATTTTCGCCACTTGTTTATGGCACTAGGTGTTTGTCGAAGTGCTTTCGATTCTTCCCTGAGACAGGTTATTGCTGTCGATGCTACTCATTTGAAAGGAAGAAACAAAAGAATTTTATTTGTTGCTGTTACCAAAGATGGTAATGAATAGGTCTTCCCACTTGCCATCGGTGTAGGCCCGATAGAGAATGACGAGTCTTGGATTTGGTTTATGACTCGACTCCGGATGGCTTTTGGCTGCAACGATCAATTATTGATTGTATCTGACCAACACATTAGCATTTCAAATGCTATCAGCGCAGTGTATCCAAGTACCACACACGGACTTTGTTTTTATCATTTACAGAATAAATTAACCAGCTTCTGTCCGAATATTGTCCCGTTGTACCATCGTGCTGCGTATGCGTATCGGTCGACTATATTTAAGCAGGCTATGGATCAAATGAAAGTTTCAAATCCGGCAGCATACGATAAGTTAATGGATGTCGGACCTGAAAAGTGGGCTAAATCGAAGTGTCCTGTTCGCCGGTATAGTTTCTTGACCTCAAATGCAGCCGAGATCTTCAATGCAAGATTGCTGGATGCTCGTCGTTTGCCAATCTGCTCGCTGTTAGAAGCGTATAGAAGTATTGTCAAACATTGGTTCAACCAGCGACGTGCCAAAGCTACTAATTGGACTGATGATTTGACGGTGGAGGCTATAACGAAGATGGAACCTTTAGTGGAGAAAGCACGCTCATACAACGTGGTTGCCACATTGCAACATGCCTTTAAGGTCAATGACGGCACTCGGTCTTGGAATGTGGATCTACAATTTAATTTTTGTGACTATCGTGAGTTTCAACTAGATCTAATGTCGTGCATTCATGCAGTAGCTGCAATTCGGTATGAAGTACATCATTATTTAGTTTTCAATTATAACCTCTAATAGTTAGTAATTTTGTTTTATAGGGCATATGGATTGAATCTGTATGACTACTGTTATCCCTACTACAAGACCGAGACTTGGCGTGAGATATATGGTGGGATTGTTAATCCTCTACCGCCTCAAGCTGAATGGGATGTTTCATCAGAAGCAGCATCAGTAGTTGTTTTGCCTCCAATAATAACACGTCAAGCAGGTCGCCCTAGAAATAGTCGATGTCCATAGGGTGCAGAGGATTCTCAATCTTCTACCAGCAGACATCGCGCCCCTAAGCGGTGTAGTATTTGTAGATCAGATGGTCATACGAAACGAAATTCGACAAAAATTCCAACATAAATTCAACAAACAATTCCAACAAAATGCTATGCTATTCGGCAATTTAAATAAAATTCCATTCCATATTTTCAAACAAATTAACAAAATTCCATTCGACACTTGCAAGCATGTAAATAATTGAAATTTAACATACAATTTCAAAGATAATTGTCGGCCTTTCTTGAATATTTTAACCGACAAAATCGACCAAAATTGAAACGGGTTGGTGGAGTGGGATTGAGAAACTTACTTGTTGAATATTGTCGGCCATGAACACTTAGAAATCGGAATCGATGAGGAGATTGAGTCGGCTTCATCTCTAAAGGAAAGGGGACCAGTTTTTCGCGACAATAATTGGGTAAAAGGGGGAAAATTTCACGTGAAAGGAATAAATATTCAAAATTTTGACCGAGTCGGTATCAGTCAGTTTCGCCGACATCAATTCCGACCGGGGTCCGTTTTGTATAATCGGGTTGATTCCAGCCGGGTTTGAATGGGAAAACAGGGTACGGGTTTGATCGAAATCGGGTCGGTTCCAGTTCAAATGAAACCAACTAGGTTTCAAAATATTTTCGGATCTGAGTCTGATCCTGGTCTGATTCGATTTTATTTTTTAATAAACCTAATTCTGGAATATTTTCTAATTCCAATTTTTTTAACATCCGAAAATTTTTAGAGACATAAAATTAATAAAATTAAATAAATATTCATTGTTGTTTGAAAAAGTACCACTGCCACACTGTTTTAACAGAATATTGTACTTTTGGGTATTTTTTATATGAGTTATAAGAAGTGGGCATTTTTTAAATGTCAATAAGGCTAAATGGGTATTTTGAATTTCTCTCTCATGATTATATCTAATTAATTTTCAACTTCTTCAAGCTAGATTTGATCGATTCCTTCTATTGTTTGATTTGAATCATATACGTCATTTAGATAGGAAATTTTTAGTGTGGATTCTTGCTCTAGCACAGGGAGGGGTGGAAATAGGCTGAGTCAGGTTGGACTTTGACTCGTAGGCCTATGCCTGTTATAATTGTAAGAGGCTCGAGTCTGGTCTATTACCTACTATAGGTTATTTTTCGTGCATGAACCTGGCCTTTTAAGTTAAATAAGTTTGATTCTTAGCTTATTAAAAACCTATTTGAGGCTACTTTGTATTTATAATTATTTGTTATTTCTTAAATTATAAATATATCATATAATTTCAATATCAAATATGTGTAGTATTTATATTATTTTATTATTTGGTAACAAATAAAATATTCAATATATATTTTTATTTTTAAATTATATATATATATATTTAATATTAAATAATAAATATATTTTATCAATTATATAATATATAATTATTTAAATAGGTCGGCCTTCTAGGCTTCGTAGGCCTATTTTGAAGTCCGGGCCTAAGTCAGCTTAACTAAAGAAGCTTTATAAATAACCTAAGCCTGATCGATTTACAAATTAAGCCCAATCCCTTTTAAACTACCTTGTCCTTAAGGTGGAGTTTCAAAAGTTGACCTTGTGTGCAATTAAATTATGATTTTTACAAATTGAAGTGTCAAATATGTAACCTGGTATAGTTAGGCATCCAATCCTAAATCACTCACAAATTCAGCCACTCATACCTCGATTTGATAGCAATACAAAGAAATCAAAATTAATTTCATTACAAACTCCTTGTATTGAGAGAGTAGGCCTCTAATCTTCACTTCCTTGGCTTGAATCTTCGATTTGGAGGCCTTTTCCTCAATCTGCTTCAATTTCCTTTCCAATTTTCCACCAATTTTAATCTGGAGCGGTTACGGAGTGTTTGGGAATGAAAAACCATCAAAAAACTATCAAAACTCCTTATTCCCTCGATTTTTTGCATATTTATAGACTAAACTCCGCATTTCGTCCGAAATCACCTTCTATAGCACTCCAATTTCACCTAAAATTAGCCTTTGTCCAGAGTGAAAATCCACAACAAAATTTACCTCTGAAACCGTTTCAAAACTCGACCTAATAGGATTTCAATCGAAATTCCTCGGTCGAAATTCACCTTTGAAATCAATAATTTCTCCAGCCAACAGGATTTTAGTCGAAATCAAATCCATTTTGGTTGAAATATTCTTCAAAATTGGCTCCAAACTTCATTTTTTTGCCTTATTCTCACACCTACATACTTGGAAATACTCAAATACCAAAGTGAAGTGAAATCTACATGATTTACATGGTATGTGGGTGTGATAAGCTCGTAAATATGCTCACTTATCCATGTTTTCTCCATTGTTATAGTAAATTTAGGTGTAGTTATTAATTATTTTTGTGCACGAGTGTGTTTTAGAGGATATTATGCTTGTCATTGTGAGTTTTCGGGCTAAAAAGTAGTCAAGTGGTGAAAAGAGCAGGAATGACGAAGCTACTATTTCGATCGACACACGGCATGTCGACCGACATGTGTTAGGATCTATGTTAAAAATATCATAACCCTTTGACCTCAATTGTATGTAGTTTAGTTTTGGTGCATCAAAGCTCAGTCAATCTAGTTTTTAGCAACTTAGTATCAAGTCAAAATTGTAAAAGTCCTGTGTAGGATACATATACTTGAGTTGTAATAGAACTAGAAAAGAAGAATCGAAGAATGCTGAAGGAATCAGCATACTTGAAGATTTCTGAAGACACTACTAAAAGACTAAGAAAATAACGGAAGAATGCTGGAAACGCCAAAAAGGGAAGTTGAAGGAATGAAGCTAACATTTTGCGGAATCTCAGCAAGACTGCTGAGAATTCAGCAAACTATCAACAACCAGCAAACACAAACTAGCAATCAGAACAATATGAAGTCGTAATACAGAAGGATCCAAATCACAAGAAAACCTGACGAATCAGAGAGAAGGATAATCAACATATACAAGGAAGGTTCCTAGATTCAAACTGAAAGATCCGTTCTGACAAAGATGGCTATGAATAGGAGCTACGCCAATCAGAGATGGCGGAGACTTGAAGAGTCATTGTGCATCACAAGAAAAGAAGAACAGAGATTAACGAGCAAACACTCTGAGTCTAACGGATAAAATTCAAACAACCATTTAAATATTCACCTATAAATAGGTGTCATCAAAGGAAGATTTAGAGGTTCGCGAAATTTTATTAACAGAGAAAACTAGAGATGATACTAATACTCTCAATCCAACGCGAACTCATCTGAGTTTAGACCTGACTGAAGATTTTTCATAACTTACATATTCGAAGCTCGAGACCTCTGAAGTATTACTTCTAAGGTTAATCTTGGGATTCTTTCTATCCTAGAAAGATTCTAGCAGTCACCTTCCTCTGCAAGCGTGATTATCACGGGCAACTGCCAAACAAGGAAATGTTTCGGGAAGAAATATTAAACTCCCAGAGTCGACGTCCAAGGGGAAGGGAGGTTTGTCCTCACTCTAAGGAGAGACAAGGTAAAGATTGAAGACAGAGGTGCTTGAAGGTGCACGCTGACCAGACAGAGGAGCTGCTCAACGTTAGAGATCAAGCTTGACCTTGTAATCAATCTATAGTGGATTTTCAGTCAGGAGGATTGAAGAGTGGACGTAGACAATTGTTCGAACCACTATAAATCTTGTGTTCATTTACTGCTTTTATTTCATTATGTATTGATTACTTTAAAACCCAACACATCAAGTGTTGAGGTATAATCTGCATTAAACTTAATGAATACTCGAGCTTAAACACATTTGATAAACATTTGCAAAGTCGTGACCTTAGCAAGATAAGTGCAAGACCTTATTAAAACTTCCGCTGCAAATATTGATATTCTGATAAGGGACCAACAAGTGGTATCAGAGCGGTTGGTCTTTACAGACTAGCTGCTTTTGAGTTGCTTAGGACCAGATCCATTTTTCCTTGCATATTTTCTTATGTTTTTGTGTTAAGCTCAGGATAAAGAAAATGGCGAACAACGCAAAGTTAGGAAATTTCACACCGGAAACCTATTTCACCTGGAAAAGGAGGTCGTTGATCACGTTGATGCTCATACATCCCGAAATGGAGCATGTGATCAAGGAGGGACCAATCAAGATCCAAAAGGTGAAGACTCGAATCGGCGAAGATGTTCAAGAACCAGATATAATGGTGGACAAGCTATACGCGGAGTGGACTTAGGAAGATCGAGTTCGTGCACAATTGGATTATGTAGCCATTGATTTGATCTTAAACTCTCTATCATCTCCTCTGATGGCAGAAGCCTTGGAGTTAAAGAATGCTAAAGAAATGTGGGATTTTCTTGGCACCTTGAGCAAAGAGACCGATCAAATGAAGAGAAACAAGCTACAACAATGCATAGACAGATACGAGTCGTTCCAAATGCTTCATGGAGAAACAATAAAGGACATGGAAGTGAGATTCTATTCCATCGTAGCAAAACTAAAGAAGTTGGGAAGAACATATGAACTTCCTGACATGAACTCAAAGATTCTCTCCAAAATGCCAAAGAAAGACTGGTTTGTTAAAGTGACAAGCCTGAAGGAGAAAGATCTATCAGCCATGAGCACGAAAGAAGTATTCGCCTAGCTGAGCACATGAATAAGACATTATACAGATCAACAAGAGTGAAGTTGTACGAGCTGCAATACCTATTGAAGACCACCCTGCGGACGCATCATTCTTTGTAAAAAGAGATGTACAGAAGTGGAAAACAAAGAAGCCATTCCACTCAGATCGCCTAGCTCAATCCAGCCCAGCAAAGGAGATCACATCAACCAGCGGATCTCAAGTGAAAGAAAAGGAGTGCTCAATCAGCAAGCTGGAATAGAAAATGAAAAGGTTACAGAAGCTTCTGCTGAAAGCTAAAGGCAAGAATGAAGAACCTCAACACAGTCAGCCAACAGACAGACAGACAACAAGAAAGATGCCGAGAACATGTTATGAGTGCAACTCGCCAGATCATCTAAAGTTTGAGTGTCCTCGAGTGGACCAATATAAAAGGGAGCGGTTGAGAAAGTTGTTTGAGAAGCGCGTGTTAAAGGTCGTTGCTAAAGCTCTAATGGCCAGGACAAAAATACCAGACATCCCAGATCACGACGACGAAGGATACTCATCAGAAGATGAAGAGGATGTCCTCATGATATTCATGGCTCGCATCAATAAGGATACTGACGACAATGAAGAGCAGATAACATAATCAGCTCTAGTGGCCACGAGTAACCAGGTAAAAAACTCTATTATGTCTGTTGCATCTACATCAGATAACTTGCATGATATTGTTGATTCGTGTTTCTCAGAATCAGGGGATATAATTGTAGAACTTCTGTTATAAGAATTTTCAAAGTCTCATGCTTTAAAAGATATCTTGATACAAGAAAACTCCTCACTGAAATCTCAGCTTTTTATTTTGACCAATGAGATTGAAAAATCTAGGTCAACAGACGAGAAAATTTTGAAACTCAAAACTGAATTCTCCTCACTTAGTAAAAATTTTGAATGTTTAAGACAAGAGAATGAGGTTTTGAAAAGCAAAAACTCTGTTAAAAATCCATGACAATGCAAATTTTCGAAAAGCGCGAGAGATTTAGATGAGATTTTGAGTGTTCAAAGAAGCACAAATAATCATGTTGTACTTGGTTTTGAAAAAGGAGAATCCAACAATGTTGAATCTGCTCGATCAAAGAAAATCATCTTTGTCCCAACAACTGAGAAGGTTCAGCAGACAGCTAGGCAAGACAAAAGGTACTATGCTAAGTCAGCAATGATTGCTCAGCAAAAGTGTTGGCAGACTAATAATCCCCAGCTGCCCAATCAGCAGAGACTAAGCAAAGGTACATCTGTTGAGAGGAAGTCAGCAAAGTCAATATAAGAAACCCAACAGAAAGTTCCATCTGCTAGGAAGGGTCATAAATATCCTAGCAAGGCCAAGCATCTGCTGAGATTGCAAGCAAGCCAGCATACACACCAAGTAGAGGGAACACTGATGGTCCCAGATCAGATAGCGTATAACGTGCAGCGGAAGTATAAGAATCAAAAATGTGCACTCTAACTTAGGCAGTTCAACTAACAATCAATACAATTTTATTTAGCAGTATAACAGTTCTATTCACGTTAGCCAGCAGATTGTTTTAACAGCTTTGCAGTTGTAAGCAGTTAACAGTTTATGTGGTTTAAGATATGCTAGAAAACTGTAAAATGCGTAAGTAAAGAAAACTGTAAATGACATAGGATATTTTATAGTGGTTCGGAGCCTTAAGTCCTACGTCCGCTCTTCGGATATCAAATCCGGTAATTCACTAAGTAATGAAAATACACTCCTCAAGATCTATAGCCAGTTGCTGTAGAGACCTCCGTCTACAACACAAAGGATCACTCACCCAGGTAGCTATACTTCACTCCTTCTTCAGTCCGTCGAAGGCTCTGCGTGTTCTTTGTGGACCGGCTCGAAGTTGGAATGAGGACAAACCTCCCTTTTCCTCCTTCGGTAGGTTGGATGGTTGAGTTCTTCCCAGAACTTACGCAGGTCGGCAGTTGCCCGTGATAACCTACTCTTCCTTTGCAGGAGCAGGCTGCTATGTTCTTATTCGTAGAATAAGAACACCAAAGAGGTAGATTAAGTCGGCTGACTTAATCCTCGTGTACATAGGGTAACACGGTGAATCTCCAAAGATTCTATGAGCAATGAATGCTTCGTGTTCAATAAATGAACCACGATATTAATGCCTTCTCTCTTGAAAGTGTTTAATGCCTTAAGCTTTAACTTCTGTAGGGAGGCTAGTGTGTCGGAGATTCAAGAGTGCGAGATTGTTCAGAGGTTTGGCACAATATTTTTGCAAAGTTTTTTCTATCTTTGTTGTTCCTGCTATTTATAGGTGAAGACCCAGAAAATAGCCGGTAGAGACATAGATAAGAATGTCCAATTATCGTCCATTCTTCTCTGTACAAGGTCGCTTTCTCCTCTGCTATCTCTGTTGCGTCGACCTACTTTTCAGAATAGCTTGTACTTGATGTGTCAGACGTTTAAACAACGTTGTACACCAGTGGCAACTGAGTAGTATCTGTATTTTCTTATTGACTTCCTCAACGGTCTTCTGTGACTGCTCGACATTAGCCTCATACGCATTCTTGAGCGCGAAACTGTCTTGACTTGGTAACTATGAGCGCCTCTCAATAGTTTTCTTTGAGTGTTCAGACATTGGCAAGAAGGAAACTGTCTGTGTAGTTTTTGTGACTTTGATTCTACTTTGCTTGTCTTCGTCTTGTCTGCTCGACAGTTATCTCGTTAGCATGGTGTCTTCTTCAAAACTGTTCCACAATTTTGATGATGTCCTTCTTCCTAGACTATTACAACTCGATTATCCTATACAAGGATTACATGAGTTAATACTCTAGAACCTAGACTTTGGTATATAGTTTTGACACATCAAAACATCAAATTAAGGTGGGATTACAACAGTAATACCTAACAATTTCCCCATTTTGATGTTGTCAAAACCATACTTCTAAGTCTAACTATGTTGACGAGAAGATGCAGTTGGTCTGAGTTTTACAAGTTTTCTATCTAATACAACTCAGAGACATGCTTCTTCTACACTCGACCTACTCTAAATGATCTTCCCCCTCAATGGGATAATGGTTCTCGATTAAAATTAATAATTTTTAGAGTAATCCATAGAAGGAGGTTTGCTGATCACACTGGAAAATGTGAATTCAGCTAGTCAAGAATCAAGGTGAGAGACAATGAGCAGTTATCTTCAAACCAACAGTTTTTCACTTTTCAATAGATGTTATTGTTTGCAAGTACATGAAAAGTACACAAAAACACTGTGGTAAACGGAAAGACATCCAAAATTAAACTCCCACAACACAGGCTTACCTGTCTTCCTTGTCATGAGCTTACCTATCTTGATTCTTGTTCTTCTCCTTGTCTTGATTCGATGAATCAGCGTCTTTTGGCTTCGAGGATGTTGCAATGGATACGGAGAGCAGTTCAGCTTGTGCCTTGATAGCTGCGGTTAGTTCTGAGAGATGAATCCTATCTTCCTCGCTGAAAAGCATTAGATAAACCCGGTGAAGAAGCAGAATAGCTTCGACACCTTCTAGAGGATGTTCCTTGTTAGAACAAGCCTGTGCCATCAGTGATGATTCACTGTGATAGCCAAGTAGCTATTGGTCGAGCACAAAATAATATGTACAATAGGAAGTTGAGACATATACGTCGTCGACATAATACCGTTAGACAATGGATCTCAAGTGGTGTGATATCCATTAATTATATAAAATCAATTGATAACCTTGCGAATCTGCTAACCAAAGGATTAAACCGAGATCAAATAAATAGATTGCTTGAGGGAATGGGATTGAAATCCACAAATAAATGAGTCTAGTGGATACCCAACCTAGATGATTGGAGATCCCAAAAACTAGGTTTAATGGGACAACTAAACTACACAAGTTCAAGTGATAACACCGACAAGATAATGTCTTCTCTAGTGGCGATGTCTTCGAAATGACCTTATCTACCCTTCCCTAAAGATAGCAAGTAAGGTGTTATGAACCTGCATGTGGTATAGGTTAAGTCTTAATTGACTTTTAAAGACTCCTGAAAACCTCGTAATGGTTGAGCTTGGCAGGACGCTCAGAATAGGAGGTCACCAATATAAGTGGAAGTGGGTGCCACTTCAAATGAACACTTATGAAACCAAATGGGGTGTCCATGGCCCGTAATGGAACCAAACATGAGAACAAATGGAGGTTGAAATGTTAATGTTTCAATGTTGTTGACTCGGTACACACGATGGAGGATTAGTTCAAGGTACCCCTACCACTAAGCCGCCAGTATACCCGACGATATTGAAGATGAATGGTTCAAAGTCATAAGCTACATGTTCAGTGCATTAACATTTCTCGAAAACTGAGTTGGCTATGTATCATGCATTTCGGCATTTCCAGTCATGGGGGGATTGTTGGTAATTTGGGTACTTCATTGTTCCGGATGTGAAATATTTAATTTTTTCGATATTAAATATTACCAACTTAATCTACGCGAAGAGTAGATGATCATGGTATATTTACATTCTCAAAACCGAATTCCGGTGAGTGAGAAATGAGTCCACGAAGTGACACGGTTGGTGGGTTTATTACATAAGTGAAGTATGTAATAAATGAAGTCCCACAAGTCCCACATTGATTAATTGGACTTATTATTCTATGTTTATATACCTTAATGGTTGAGGTGTGTAATAACAAGGAGGTGTGTAATAACAAGGTGAGCAGTTTATGTGGCACCCGGTGGCATCCTCGCGCGCGCCACCGCCGCTCACCCCGCCTCCGCCTACGGCCTCAACAAGGCCGCTGGCCGAGCACCGAGAGCCCGCGCTCGTGTCTCGTGACCAGTGCCCCAAACCGAGTCCCGGTTGCAGCTCTCAGTTCTCGTTTCTTGGTTCCTGGCAATTGGTCTTTGGGTGGTCTTTGGGCTCTTAGGTCCTTGGCTTGGCTTGGTCCGTTGTGCCTTATCTTTTAGGGCACTTGGAGTCAGCCTGCGGGCTTGACATGTGGACTATCGATGTGGCTGGTGCAGTCGACGTGGTGCACATGAAATATGTGACGTGGCTGATGAGTCAGCCACGTGTTGCAAATGCATGTCGAACGTTTCAGACACATTCTTCACATTGGTCAAACACACCTGTGTGCGTCCGTGATTGACGCGCACATTACGGTAGTGTCTTTTGCCTGTAACGACTCGGTCTTGATGGTTGCGACCGTAACAAACAGGCTCCCTCGAGGTGGTACATGTCTATAAATAGGCATGCATAGAGTTGTCTCTTGTCCCCTGTCGCCTAGACATCAAACAAACTCACTTAGCTAGATATTTTATCTTTATTCCCATATTGTTGCATCTTTTCTGTTGTTCTTAAGCAACTCAGTTTCACCTCCGTTCAGTTCGCCGAAGCCTTGGTAATTTGCGGTGCTGCCTCGTGAAGGACGAAGCCATTTTACCTTTGGGGACGATCGCCGGTTAAAGAGCACTACATTGGCGAATTTGTCTTGCTGGAAGAGGGCTTCCTCGACTCGGCTATTTATTTAATTTCTTTTATTTTATTCATTCTCATACTAGCAGTACTTGAAGTTCTACTAGTAAAAACTTGCATTACTAGACTTTATTTGTTGCAGTGTTTTCAGTCTTGTAACACAGATCACATTTCCAACAGTATCGTAACAAGAGGCATGATATGCTTAGAGAACTCTAAGAAAGATTGGGAATTCAGAAAATGGTTAATGGCATAAGTAAGTCTCTCTTGTGTCTTTTTCTTGATCTTGGGTGGGTATTAATAATCTTCTCCTGAACAGTGATACCTACCAATCTAACTTCATTACTTGTTGGATTGCAAACCGAGAAGAATTAAAGAAGCTCTAACTTGACCATTTACATCTCTTTTGCTAGATGTTATTCACAGTGAGATAGAATCAATTTTATAGAATCCTACATGGATTAGGACCGATCTCCCTAAAGACAAAAACCATTAGAATGCCAATTAGTTTTTAAAAGGAAAAGTAAAGCAGTTGTTAAAACTAAGAGAAAACATGTTTTGGAGAAAAAGTCTTGGTTTGTATTATTTCTAAGTGAATAAATTCGTTTACACTTTTACAAGTTAAATAGAGAGATGATGAAATAACAGAGAAGGAAATAACTATCTCTATAATCTCGGTATTGATCTTGTGCTGATTTGTTGCCAATTTGTTTCCTTATTGTTATCACTGATCTTGACCAAATCTCTTTTTCCATATCTTCCAACACTCCCCCTCAAGTTAAGTACTGGTTCCCCAATACTTAACTTGCAAAGAATCTCCTTGAAGCTTTTATAATCCACAGCTTTGGCCAAAATGTCTGCAAGCTGGTCTTTAGATGGCACAAACGGAAGTGTAACGGTCCCGCTTTCAATCTCCTCCTTTATGAAGTGTCGGTCCACTTCAACATGTTTTGTTCTATCATGTTGTACTGGATTCTCCGAGATACTTATCGCAGGCTTGTTGTCACAGAACACTCTACACGTCTTTTCTCGGAACAACCCAAGCTCAATCAGTAGCTTCCTCAACCAGAGAACTTCAGTCAATCCACTCTTAATGCCCCAAAATTCAGCTTCAGCACTCGAGAGACCCACCACCTTTTGTTTCTTGCTCCTCCAAGAAACGAAATTATCTCCAACAAAGGTGAAGTACCCTGCGGTTGAGCGTCGATCAAAAGGATTTCCTGCCCAGACGGCATCAGTATAGGCATGAATCCCTAGGTAGCCTGTCCTCTTGAATAAAAGTCCATAACCATAAGTTCCCTTTAGGTACCGAACGACCCTCAGAGCTGCCTCCATATACTCCTTCTGAGGTTGATGCATGAACTGACTAACCACACTTACTGCATATGCAATGTCAGGGCGTGTGTGTGAGAGGTAGATCAACTTCCCTACAAGACGCTGATACTGCCCTTTGTCTGCATATTTCTGCCCATTCTGCAATGTGGAGTCCATGGTTAACGACCATTGGAGTGTTTGCCGGTTTGCAGTCAACCAACCCGGTTTCAGCTAGGAGATCCAGAGTGTATTTCCTTTGATTGATAAAAATTCCCCCTTTTGATCTTAGGACTTCAATCCCCGGGAAGTACTTTAGAGGCCCGAGATCCTTCATTTCAAATTCCTGGAAAAGATTATTTTTTCAGCTTGGAGATTTCCTCCAAGTCTTCGCCGGTCATTATCATGTTATCTACATAGATAAGAAGACAAGTAATGAGGCCCCTTTGCTTCTTTATGAATAAGGTATGATCGGAATTGTTTTGCTGATATCCATACTTTATAACAGAAGTAAATCGCCCAAACCATGCTCTCGGAGACTGTTTCAGTCCATATAGAGCTTTTTTTAACTTGCAAACTTCATTTGCTTTAAAGTCACAGGAAAACCGGGTGGCGGCTCCATGTAAACATCTTCTTTCAATTCCCCGTGGAGAAATGCGTTTGTCTCATTAAACTGATGTAGGGCCCAATCTTGGTTCGCAGCCACAGATAGTAACACTCTGACAGTGTTCATTTTTGCTACGGGAGAGAGTGTTTCTACATAGTCAATCCCATAGGTCTGGGTATACCCTTTGGCTACAAGACGAGCCTTGTAACTCTCAATAGACCCATCTGGCTTTCGCTTAATAGTGAAGACCCACAAACATCCAATTGGCTTTTTTCCAGGTGGCAGCTGACATTTATCATAGGTTTCATTTCTGTCAAGTGTTCCCATCTCTTTTTCCATGGCTGCTATCCAGTGTTCATGTTTCATCGCTTCTTCTTCAGTGCGGGGAATTTCTTGAGCATATAATGATTTTTGATAGGTAGAGGCCTCTTTAGTAGCATTGGCAGTAGTAAGGGCCCCAATAGCATAGTGAGATGTGCTACGTCTTTCAGGAGAGTACCTTCGAGGAGGAATCCCATGATTGGTCTGAGGTGGCAAGATATACTGTTGAGGTGCGGGGCTTGGATCAGGCACGGTAGGCATGGTTTCATGTGGAGTAAGTAAAGACTCATCTTGTTCGGATACCAGCCCGGGATTAGATGACGGCAGAAGTGGGAACTGTATGATGCTTTGAGATTCCTCAGACTCATCTGTGCTTGCAGTGTTGATGTGATCAGGATCTATTGACAAGAAATCTGGCAACAGAAGCCAACTTAAGGGGTCATCATCATTAGTTATCCTAGATTCTAGATTCTCCCCCTGACCGCTAAGGTGGCTGAGGAAAAAATATTCAGACTCAAGAAAGTTACAGTGGATAGTGGTGATGATCCTTTTTGTTTTGGGATTGAAGCAACAGTAGCCCTTTTTATTGAACCCCTACCCAACAAAGACACATTTGTCAGCACAGGGAGAAAATTTGTTTCGTTCATGTTTAAGTATGTGAACAAAAACGGAATAGCCAAAAACTCCAGGTTGAAGGGTGAGAGGAGTGGGGATTTGAGAAAACTTGGATAAGGTTTGGAGAGGAGTTTTGAGGTTTAGAAATTTTGTGGGAAGCCGATTAATTAGGTAAACGGCTGTAGCAACAACTTCTGGCCAGAGAGATGTGGGTACATAAGATTCTATTAACATCGCTCGGGTCATTTCAAAGATTATTCGGTTCTTATGTTCTGCTACCCCATTTTGTTCGGGAGTATAGGGACAGGTTGTTTGATGAACAATTCCCCTTGTGGTACAGAATTCTTTCATATGAAGGTTAACAAATTCCCCCCCCCCCCCCATTATCAGACCGCAATGTTTGAATTTTTTTTTGTGAACTGGGTTTCAATCATTGTATAGAACTGTTAGAATTTATCTACCACTTGAGATCTTTGTTCTAGAAGGTAAACCCAGGTCATTCTAGTGCAGTCATCAACAAATAGTAAGAAATATCAGAATTTATGTGTATTCGTGACAGGTGAGGGTCCCCAAACATTAGAGTGTATCAAAGAAAATAAGGATTCGGTTCTAGTATTATTAGAAGGAAATGAATGTCTGTGGGCTTTCGCCAAAACACAAGTTTCACAATGGATAGAACTGCTTTGAACTAAATTTGGAAATAAAACCTGAAGATAACTAGATGACATGTGACCAAGTCATCTATGCCAGAGCCAGGTTTCAATGTTAATAGACCCCGATGTCAATAATGCAGCACTTCGAGGAGTAATTTCATCCACGTAGTATAGACCTCCACGTTCAGTGCCACGTCCAGTAATCTCCCAGGTTCGAATATCCTGCAAGATACAAAAGTGAGGATGGATGGATAATGTACAATTAAGTTCTTTTGTAACATGGCTAATGGACAACAATTTATGAGATAAATTGGGAACATATAGACAGTTGGACAACAGAATATTGAGAGAGATTTTAACAGTGCCCCCCCCCCCCCCACAACTTTAGTTAATTGGCCATTAGCAGTTTGGACATGGGTTCTAACCGGTTTAGAGGAGGATAAAAAATCATTTTTATCATATGTCATAGTATCAGAGGCTCCACAGTAAAAAATCCACCCCTCGTTTTTATTAAAATTTCTCAGAATAAGATTATGAGCATGTGAAACCGTATGGTATCGAACATGATTATATGGAATATGACAAGGTAGGGGTATATTTGTAATTTCAGAGTAAGAATGTATTGAGGGGGTTTTAAAAGGAAAGTAGGGTTAGGGTTTGGTTGTACACCAAACCCTATACCTGGTTGGGGATCCTCCTCTGCCGCACTTCCCTTGCCTCTGACGTGGCTCCTTAAATTTCCAGTGACATGGGTCGCTCCTCCAAACCCGATTGTACCCCCAAATCCGACCTCCTCCTCTTCTGCATTGTGGGTAATGTTCTTTCCCTCGATTTGGTTGCCACTCCCAACTGCCAACTTGCCCTTTCCGCCAGTGGTGCGGTGGTTGTCCTCCCACCAGTCTAGGAATCCGACCAATTGTCCCTTTTATGCTTTTTCATTCCACCATGTGAGCATACACGTTTGGTTTTGTCAATTTTGCTCTTATTTGATGGTTGGCCGAATCGGGTTTGGGGGTTGCTACCAGCGCGTGAGTCTGCCCTTCTGTTTGACTCGGTCTTGCTGCGGATGGCAAGGCCTTCTCCAATCTGGCCGTCGGTTTCTGAGAGAGCAGCCGATGGGTTGTGGATTTTTTGCCGTTCGGACTCTCTTTTGATTCAAGAGAAGACAGCCTCCGTAGTCGGAGGGGTACTCTCCTTGAGAATGTCCGCCATATGCCATCGAATTTTGGATCCAGTCCTCCTAGGAACTGGAACGACCTCCTTTGTGCTATTTCTTGTAAGTTTTAATACCCTTTTCACAACACTCCATTGTGTTTGGATCTCGTATGTCGACGATCAACCATATGGCTTGTATTTCTGCCCAGTAGTTCTATAAGGTTTGATTTCCTTGGCTGACCTTATTTGCTCTGATTCCTAAGTCGAACAATTGCAATGGGTCGGCCTCAATTCCATATGTTGTAGAGAGGCTCCTCCACAGGTCTCTTGCTGTCTGGTGTTGGGCAAAATTGGGTACAAGCTTGCCATCTAGGTTCTGAAGAATCCACGAAAACACACGAAGGTCTGAGGACTCCCACTTCGTGTACTTTGGATCTTCAGTTTCTGGTGGTGGGTCGTTGATGTGGTGTAACTTCTCCTTCCCTCCTATGTTTATCTTCATAAGTCTAGCCCATAGTGGGTAGTTGTTCCCATCAAGCTTGAATTTCAAGGAGACTGGACTATTATCAACGTTGGAACTTTTCTTTAATAGATTGCAATGTGGGTTGTTAATTCTTCTGACATGGTTTTCGCTGTTCTTTTTTTTTTTTGGGTTTTGATTCAGAGTCAGGACGAATCCTGCTCTGGTACCATGTTAAAACTAAAAGAAAACATGTTTCGGAGAAAAAGGTTTGGTTTGTATTATTTCTAAGTGAATAAATTCGTTTACACTTTTACAGGTTAAATAGAGAGATGATGAAGTGGGTGTGTGTTTAATTAATATATTACTATTAAAAATAATAATAATAATAATATACTTCTGTTTATTTATTTATTTATTAGTTTACTTTTAATTTTAGGTGTTAACTTCAATATTTGAAGTTTTATTTCATAATTTAGAAATTATAAATATTTAAGAGTATAACAAAGATTTTAATAACTGACGGCTTTAAAGAATCAATTTGTAAAGTTTAAGAGTTAAATGGATTGAAATAATTGTATAGTGTTAAATTTGATCGTGTCATATTGTTAAATGATTAAAATAATTCTTATCCCATTTTATTTGTCTGTATATATTTTTGAAAAAAATCTATTAAAATAAACTTATAAATAATATTACATCCGTCCCATCAAAATTGTCACACTTACCAAATCAGCGTCTCAATCAAATTGTTACATTTTTAAGAATGACAACTTTTTCACACTTAACAATAATAAATCAATCACATTAACAGATTCTACACTCACAACTCTTAATTCTCGTGCCGAAAAGAAAAGTAACTATTCACATGAGATCGAGGGAGTACTATAAACCTTTAGGATAATTTTTTTTTTCTATATGTATTGGGGCACCGAAGGCATCCATGCCCACTCACCTATCCAAGAGCCTCTACCTCCATGGTAGAAGACTGTTTCAACCCAATTATCTAATTCATTTCTTTTTCATCAACATTCATAATTTATAACCTAATTCAGTTTATTCTCTATCAGTGACCCAATCCAACTTTTAATATTTTCATTAAAATACTAATTTTTTTATCATTCAATAAAATATAAAAATATACATTATTTTAAATATGTTTGAAATTAAAAATAATAATACATAGATTTTTATGCAATAGAATTTTGCAATATTCATATATGTTTTCAATAATTATTTTAAATATAAATAATTTATATTATATTTGAAAAAAATATTAATTCTCAACTGTGATTTTACATTTTATTTTTAAGTCATTATATATATTTAAATTAATATAATTTCTGGAAATACTAATAAAATTACAAAAGTATGGAATAAAATAGAAAAAACAGAACAAAGTGAAAGAAAACAAAAGTAAA
Organism: Plectranthus barbatus; assembly: GCA_026898455.1. Taxonomy (NCBI): domain Eukaryota; kingdom Viridiplantae; phylum Streptophyta; class Magnoliopsida; order Lamiales; family Lamiaceae; genus Plectranthus; species Plectranthus barbatus. The sequence goes on from JAPKLW010000180.1 coordinate 368,326, forward strand.
TGATGTAAAAAACGACAACGATGAGTCAAGGTCGAAGGAAGAGCCTAATGGAAAAAGGGTCAAAAGTTGGTGTGAGTAAAGGATGTTAGTATTAATTAATATTGGTCCCAAGAATGATTTAAGGGTTTTATTTATATTTAATAGATTATAGCTTAAAACTTTGGATATTTGGGTGACTTAAATTTAAATTAATGTGTTCAATTTGAAATAATGATGTTTGTGACTTGTGAGTCAAGTCGTTAATTTTAAAAATAAAAATCCGCGGATCAATTTCTTTTTTCTTTCAGACATGAAATAACAATTCGAAAACACCCACAAAAGTAGAAAATCCCCACAAACTTGCAATAATCCAAACTCTCAACAACACCCAAAACAAGCGTTGGCTTCGTCGTATCCATCGGTGTAACCACCACCTGCATCAACCGCATCCTTCCCTCGTGCCCCGGGCTCCTTGTACCTGTACCTCGTCGCCACCACTACGAACACCAAAAAGTTCACGCTACTCAGCGCCGCCAGCACCCAGTAGTAGCGATCAAGACGGCTCATGTTGAGGGTCTCTTGAAACCAGTTCCTTCGCCCTCCTCCCTCACTGACCCTTCCCACAACATACACAGCCAGAGCGCTGCTCATGAATCCCAAACCCGACACCCCTCGAGTGAAATTCTCCAGGTATCTCTCCATGGATTCCGGCGACTGCTCTCTGTAGTAGGCGTTCACGCTCTTCTCCAAGAACGAGTCAAGGCCGCCGAGAAGAACGAACTGAAACAGCAGCCAGTAGATACTGAATGGGACATTCTCATCGGGCTTGTCGAGGAGGTCGTGCTTTCTAACCGCCGCCAGCCTCATCTTCTCCACCCCGGCTGCACTTATGCAGCATAGGATTGCGCAGATCATGCCCAATCCAATCCCTATGGAGGGCGCCCCATCGTATTTCCTCCATTTCATCCAGAAAGGCGGAGCTGCTGCTGCTGGTACAGCTTCGTTCCTAGTTTCGAAGCCTTGCTCTAATTTTGCGTCCAGCCAATCCTTGGTTGACCTTCTTGCTAGTAGAAGCACTTGAATAGGGAGCTTCAATTTCCCTATTTTGCGGTTGAGTTTGCCGGCTTGTTCGACGAAGTAGGTGTCTCCGGCGGAGGCGACGACTCCGCAGATTATGAAGGTCATCCACATCGGAACCATGCGCACTGCAATCTTGGCTTCTTCAACTTCTGCTACGGTGCAGAGCTTCCATCTGTTGATCTCTCTGTTTTCTTGGTCGGCCGGTTTAATGGCGGCCTTGTGCAGTCCTCTGAGACAGCTGGTCTTGGAGAATCTCCTCTCAACAATCCCGTGATACCGCTGATTATCAGTCGGATAGGGTTGGAATGTGTTGAGCGCCGCCGCAACGAACACTCTGCACACGTTGCAGAGAGGACTCCCTGCTGGACCTTCGCTCTTGTAATTGCAGATGCCAGTGAGGAAAAGGAGGGTGCCGAAGGCGGTGCAGCCGGCCGGGATCCAGAACCGGAGAGACCATGGCTTTATGTAAGGAAGCCCGACAGCTCCGGCTATAGCTACCACCACCACGCCGATTAGGCCTAATACTTGATACCCGTCACCACGCGGAGCACGAGGAGGAGCTGGATCAGCATTGTTTGGACGAGTTTCCTTCTCCCTCTGCTCCTCGAGGAAAGGCTTATGGGAGACGAGGTTTCCGGCTACTCCGACGGCAATCAACACCAGACCGGCGTAGAGGAGAAGCTTTTGGGTGGGGCCGATGCATTGCGGCTCGTATTCTTTGCACGTGTGAGTTGAATTGGCAAGGATTGGTGGAGTAGACATAGCCACAAGGGTGATCCCCTGTTCAAAAAGGAGTCAGAGATTTGATTATATATATATAAACACACACACACACACACTCACAGCGGCATAAGCTATGCTGGTGAAGACGAGAAGCTTGAGATTCCCCAGAAACGAGTCGACCAGGTAGAGGAAGAAAACGGGTAAGATTCTGTAAATGCCATTCCAGAAATTGAGAATGGCGGCGGCGTGAGTTAAGCTCAGTTTCCAAACGTCGGTGAGATAGTTTTGCATGACGAAGAGGGCGTAGGCCACCAATATGTCGGCCCATAGCAGCGCTGCAACCAATCAACGACGACGTTTTAGAAGAAATGAGATCACATTGATAAACCTACCATGGTATGTGTATAACTGCATATGCAGAAGATCAGGTCACATATAACTTACAACTAATTCTGACGAAACTCTCTCTCATTCTCCAATCCAGAAATTCAACAATCAGATTTTGCCTCTTTAGAGAGACTGGCGACAAAACATTCTTAAACAGCAAACTTCCCCAGTTCATAGGTTTTTCTATTTTCACACATAACTACCAACTTGTAATAGAGTAATAGGGTTGACCGTGACTTTAGATTAATAAAATGCAAAAAAGAAATAAATAAATAATGGAAATGAATTTGAGAGAATAAAGAAAAGAAAAATACAACTCAAACCAGCTCATTGCTCAGGTTTTTATTCCTCTTATTTTAAACCATACAGAATTTGTTTTTCTTCGATTACAGCTCCTGCAGTGTAAACGTTGGAAGAAAAGCTTTTTTTTAATAAGTAATAAAACTAATAATGTGCCGCCCCCGAATGAGCCTCATCTAATTCAAAAATCTGGCCCATTGTTTTTATTTATTTATTGATTCCTTATTTAAAATAATAACTTTTTTAAAACACAAATTGATGTGGATGATTTATTATGTTTCTTTTCGACTTTTAAGGCTAATTCTTACTTTTGAGAGTCTATACTGCAATTTTAAGATGAAGTGTTAATCTCAATAACGCTCCGAACATATGGGGGGTGCGGGCTTGAGATCCTCTATCCCATTCCCTGTTCCATTCCCTGTTCCACAACTAAAAAAATTATTTTTTATTTAATAATTTATTTTAAATTTATTCTTTATCAAACAAAATGGAAATGATTTAGCAACAGTTCATGATTTTGCACCTTTTTTTTTTCTCTCTATCTTTTTATAATAAATTTGATTTTAGTTTTTTCAATTTATATTAATGCTATTTCAATCATTTCAATTTTATTTTTAATTATTTTTTAAACTAGACACATAATAAATTGATATCAAATAAATATAATAATTAATAATCGAATCCTCGCATATCCAAGAAATAATTTGATCATTTTATGATTTTCCAGTTCGGTTTTCACATGATTTTATAATAATTAATAATCGGATCCTCACATCTCCAGCCATTCACATGATTTTCCAGTTCGGTTTTCCAAAATTTTCAGTCAAATTTCCCAAATTTTTCATATTCATTTACAATCCAAACTTTAAATTTTTTATTTAAAATATAATATTTCATTTTCATTCCTTATACTGTTTATTTATTTTTTATTATTAATTTATTATATTATATATTTTGATATATATACACATATATTTATGTTTATTTTAATATTTTTAATTTTTAGTTAAAATCTTAAATAACTTAAATTCATATCAAATAACTAAAATCTCATAAAATGATCAATTTATTTAATAATCAAATTATTTCTTGGATATGCGAGGATTCGATTATTAATTATTATATTTATTTGATATCAATTTATTATGTGTTTAGTTTAAAAAATAATCAAACTAGGAAAACATAAATGTATATTACTTATAAATTATATTAAATGGTTTTAGTTTTACTACTTGTATTTAATTTTTATTTCTTATTAAGAAAATTAGATAAAAATAAAATTGAAATGATTAAAATAGCATTAATATAAATTGAAAAAACTAAAATCAAATTTATTATAAAAAGAGAGAGAGAGAAAAAAAAAAGAAAAGGTGCAAAACCATAAACTGTTGCTAAATCATTCCCATTTTGTTTGATAAAAAATAAATTTAAAATAAATTATAAAAAAAAAAATAATTTTTTTAGTTGTGGAACAGGGAATGGAACAGGGAATGGGATAGAGGATCTCAATCCGGGGGTGCGAGCCTGTAGCATTATTGGGGAAGGTCTCAGGTGTACTCCGTCCGGCTTAATTGCCTATTTTTTTTTTCTGTTCTAACTTGATTGTTTCGTTATTAAAAAGTTAAGTTTTTCATACTCAATAATAAAATATTAATTTTACTCAATTTATTCTACACTCACAATCATTAATTATTATGTCTGTCAACCCGGGACAATTAAACCGGAACAGAGAGAATATTGTGGATTTTTTTTTTTTCTTTGAGAGTGAGAATATTGTGGATTTATTACCGACTGTTTGACTTTCGTTCTTGCTTTGCCGAAGGATTGAAACCCAAATTACTTAAATAGTGCAGTAGCTCTTAAAGCTATAGTATTCTCAACCCAACTATATACAAGATTTAATATTAAAATTCAAAGTTAAGGGTTTGTTTGTTTTTTTTTTTTAAAAAATATTGAGCACTCTGTATTTATTTTTTCATGAATTAGTACCAAGTATTAGGTTTAATTTTGATTTTTAGAGTTTTTTTGAATGATTTCAATTATCACAATTTATTTAATTTGAAGCTTTTATAATAATGAATATAGTAAGTGATTTCTTGGTCGCAAAATAGAGTATATATAAATATTTGCATGAGGAAGTAAAGAGTGAGTCCGGATAGATGATTCAGTTGACTCTTGATAAGTAAGATGTTAAATGAATACTTTTGATTGAAGTTATAAACTGCAACTCATGGTTGTCAGGTTTCAAAGTTAGATTCAGAAAGTAATAACCGAAAATACTAAACAAAATGGTAAACAACTAGACATTTATGGTGGTTCGGATGTCAAATGATCTTACACCAACTTTTCGTTCTCTATGATTGAAAATTCACTAACTCCAATTACACACAGTAAATTAATACGAGTTGCAACTGTCCTTCTTCTTTAACCGGAAGCTTTCTCTATGTTCGGTCACAAGCACCGTGTTGGTCCCGAGATCAGAGTTGATGTACAACAGAAATAATGTTTGAACAACAATGTATGCCTCAAATAGGTTATTAACCAGTTTTAGTTTCTTAAAACTTATTGTTTAGCGAGTTTTAGGTTAGACTCAGTTTCAAATATACTCCGACATATAGAAAGTGTTGAGTTTTAAATCCTTACAAGAAGTAAATAAAGCAGTAAAGTGCAAAAGGATTTATAGAGGTTCAAAAGCCTAAAGTCCTACGTCCTCTCTTCAGACCGAAGTCTGGAAATCACTAAGCTTTACGGGAATACAAAGAGCTCAAGATCTATAGCTAGCTGGTAGATGCCAATGTTTACCAGTCAACTAGCTCACTTGCTCAGACCTTCGTCTTCCTTCCAGCTTCGCAAACTTGGAGTGTGGGCTACACAACCTCCTCCTCTGGAAATTGGGAGCTTTGGAGTTCTTACCCAAACTATTAAACTTGTGAATAGACGCATGTAATAGTTCCTGCTTGGGGATGAGCAGAAACTGTTGTGTTCTTACTTGAAGAGTAATAACACCAAGAGATAACTCGAGCTGAGAGGCTATGATTCTCGTGTCCAAAGATGACACATGGTGAGCTTATGAAAAAGCCTCTAAAAATAGAAAACTTGAGCTTCAGAGTAACAACGATCTTGTAGGAGTTTTCTGTATTTGATTTCAGTTGTTGTGATTTGAATTTATCTCTCTTTCAACTGAATTGGTGACCGAGGTCTGTGAATACTTCATCTATATATAGATGAAGTAGAAGCAACTTCAAATAATAGCCGTTTAGAGACATATTGGAAGGTGTCCAATCCAATATCTCTCTTCTGCAAAGGACAGAGTGCTTTTTCAGAACTTCTGCACATGTTTTCTCTTTTTCTGACACCAGATGTTGACTCGGAAACTTTGTGTCAGAACTCATCAGTCTGAGGAACTGAGAATTGGTTGAACACCAGCGTTTCCAGACTTTAAGTAATCTCCATCTTCGAAGTCTGGCCTTGAAGAATGTTCCTCTGAACTTGTTCTCTTGTCTCTATGCGCGGATTGATGTTGTGAGATTATCCTGAGCTTGTGAACTGGTGATGTCTAAACTAGTGACGTCAACCAGTTTTTCTTAGTATCAGTTTCCGAACTGGTACCCCTTTCTCTTCTCAGTTGGTCTTGAACAGCTCTATTACAACTCAAAGAGAATCCTAAATAGGACTTTACAAGTTAAGCAAAAATTAGAGACATTCTAGAGACACTCTAAATTGGTGGTATCTATACAATCTTTTGACACATCAAAGCTATCAAGTAGGTGATGGAACACGCCGGTGAAGACGGTTCATCCCCACGATCGATGTTGGACACCAAACGTACACATACATGGTTTATATGAAATTAAATCAAGATCAAGAATTCCCTTGATAGATCCATTAAGATCTACAGATTGATTCCACTGGAGATCTTCTAGCATGTGTCCCGACAAACCACGATCGAATGTTGGGTGGACAACAATCCTTTGATTCATTAGATGCCAAGTAAATTTGGATCTATAGTGTTTGAGAGAACTAAACCCTAGCCGTCGTTTAACACATGAACTTATGGAATCATTATTAGGTTTTTTTCTCACCACAACTCCTATTTATAGGCATCTTCTAGGGTTTCCAATTGGGGCCAGGCCAAGGATCTCTAGATGGTATAGGATTGGGCCTCCCATAAGTTCAAACACAATTATTCAGCCCAGAATATAATTTGAACTTACAACATTAATTCATTCCACTAGAGAATTAATGTTGCAACTGTCATCCTATCCTGAAGTGAATCAGGGCTTCTATTTGACTTAATCGATTCCTCGTGTTTAAGACAACGCACATCTATTAATTAATTAAAAGCTCTGACAATATTAATTAACTAATATCTTAATTCCTTAAGTAGTACCCGCTCAACATTATTATCGTATCGAAATAAATTCCACCTGTAGGGTTTAATACGATAAAACTTATGAGCTCCTTAAGGGGATGTCATCAACCTGGATGTCAAGGACATGGTGCCCTAATGTGACAAGATAAACACATGTAAATAATGTTGTTACCCAAGATACGGAGCATATTGAATCATTATTTTGATTCTCACCCATGGCAAGTCAAAGTAACAAACAATCATTTGCATATATCTAAATATCACATATAGGATTAAGAATTAATAAAGTCACCGAGACCTTTGTTCTTCATGGAGTCAGAACCAAAGAACACATCTCACCACGATCCGTATAAACTAATAACCAAAACTATTTATCTCAAGTTTATAATACAACCTAATATGATAGCTTATCCAGAACTATCTCAATTGTGAATACGTTTTTTATATCTTATAAGGAACCCAACAATGCGATCTTAAGTGGGACGACGCACCCAACACATTGTATACAATATAAGATAAGTGGATATTGATGCAATTGTGAGATTGCAACAATGTGATAACATTTGTTTCAGCTAATTGCAGATGATTAAGTACATGACAATGCTCACTTAAAAATTTGCTTTACAGTATACTCCAACAATCTCCCACTTATACTAAAGCTAAAATTTTAGTATACACCATGTCATTACAAATCTCCCACTTAGACTTAAAGTATAGCTGCAATGTATCGTTAACCAAGACCATCTACGTGTTTTTCGAAGATCTAAGTTTCCAAAGTCTTCGTAAAAGGATCAACCAGGTTATACAACAACACAAATCTTCCACAGCCACGTCACCTTGCTTTACAATCTCTCGTAAAAGGTGGTACTGTCTCTCTATGTATTTACCTGCCACATGGGCTCTAGGTTCTTTCGAGTTTGCTAGTGCACCAGTGCTGTCATAACAAATCATGATACACTTAGACATACTCGTGATCACCCCCAAGTCCAACAAGAAGCTTCTTCTTTGGCAGCCTCTGAGGCAGCCACATAATATGGCTTCGTCTCCCAAGGTAAACAAATAACCCGAGGTTAACTTTCTCATATCTCGGTTAGCTTAAAATTTGAATTTGATTAACCCAAAAGGGTCAGACTGTCTGATTGGTAAGCCATCATATACTATTAAGTTCTTTTCAGATACTTGAGAACATATCTTACTGCAGTCCAGTACCCCTGACCAGGGTTAGACTGATATCTAGCCACCATGTCAACTTCACAGTAGATATCATGTCTAGTACATTTCATAGCATACATAAGGCTTCCTACTGCCGAAGGATATGGAACCTCAGCTATCTCATCTATCTTGTCTGGAGTTTTAGCACACATGTCCTTAGACAGAGGAACTCCATGTCAGAAAAATGTAGAAAACCTTTTTTAGAGTTTTGTATGCTAAACCGGGCAATAACAGTGTTGATGTAGGAAGCTAGGAACAAATGCAACATTCTCTTATTTTGATCATGAATGATCTTAATACCAAGAATGTACATAACATTTCCAAAATCCTTCATCTGTAATTGTCCCGACATCCACACCTATACGTCCAACAATACCCACAAGTTGTTGCCAATAAGAAGATATTGTCTACGTACAGTACTAAGAATTCCGCTACGTTTCCATTGCTCATTTCGTACACACAGCTTTCATCTTGACATTTTTCAAATCTAAGGATTTGATCACCTCGTCAAAATGAATATTCCAAGGTCTAGAAGTTTGTATAAGTCCATAAAGGGACTTCTTTAGCTTCCAAACTAGATGCTCTTAGCATTTCCTTACATAACCTTCAGGTTACCGCATATAGATGTCTTCATCCAGGTTTCCATTAAGGAAAGCCATCTTGACATCCATTTTCCAAACCTTATAGTCCTTGCAATTTGCTACGGATAAGAGAATACGAATTGACTTTAGCATGGCTACAGGTGTGAAATTATCATCATAACCGATTCTCTCTATTTGAGTGAATCCCTTCGCCACCAACCATGCTTAAAAGGCGATGAGCTTTGTATCAGATCCTCTCTTACAACTATAGACCCACTAACACCTAATGGCTATATTGTCTTCAGGAAGGTCTGATGGTCGTACCCATCCATAGAATCTATAGATTAAATCTCAGAATCCATAGTCTTATGCCAAGACAACGCATCTACATCTTGAACGGCCTCTTTGTAAGTTCAGGATTCGTTCGCTTCATGTACAACAATGTGGACCAAGTCTGAAGACTCTCCCACATCCTTGAAATGATTAGATTGAACAACTCTCCCACTACAACAAGGCAGTACTTATGTAGGTACATGAGAGTCAACATGTTGTGCAGTCGCTTGTGGTATAACACTTAGTACACTCGGTGTATCGTTATCTCCCTTCAACTCATTGAGAATGATCTCACTCTTGGATTTATGCTATCTTATATAGTCTCCCTCCAAGAATTGGGCATTGGTATTAACAACCACCCTTAAATTCCTTAGGACTATAAAAGTAACCGTCTTTTGTACCCTTAAGATATCCTATAAACAACCGTACTTTCATTCTAGGTGCCAACTTATCGACTTTCTTATCCAACACATATGCTCGGCAACCCCAAACCAGAATATGGTTTTAAACTAAGCTTTTGCCCAGTCTACAATTCTATTGGAGTATTTAGAATCGATTTAGAAGGTACCAAGTTTAGAAGGTACGTCATTGTTTCTAAGGCATAACCCTAAAACAAAGTAGGCAAAGTGAAATAACTCATCATCGACCTCACCATCTCCAAAAGAATTATGTTTCTTCTCTCATCTACGCCAACTTGTGGTCGAATACCAGACACAGACAATTGAGATGTAATCTCATTATCCAATAAGCATTGCTTAAATTCAACATTGAGGTATTTGAAACCATAATCAAATCGTAGTGACTTGATATTTTTACCTTTTTGATTCACCACTCCAGTCTTAAATTATTTGAACTTGTCAAATCGTTCAGACATGTGGCTTATCAAGTAAATGCATCCAAACCATGAGTAATCATTCATGAAAGTCACGAAATACTCAAGACCACCTCTTGCTTGAATAGACATAGGCCCACACAAATCAGATTGAATCATTTTCGAGGTATCATTGGCTTCAAACCCTCAGCCTTAAAAAGGCCTCAATGTCGTGTTACCCTCTAATCAGGATTCACGGACTGTGGATAGTTCAACTTGGAGTGACTCCAAGGATCCACTATTTATCAGCCTTTGGATCCCAACAAGATTAACATGACCCGGTCTTATATGCCAAACATATGTTTGATTGAACATAAAAGAAACTATTCTTTTAAATGATGAATATGCTTGAGTTTCAGTTGCATAACAGATAAGAGAGTTATTTCTCATAATAACATCATTATTATTAAAAATAACCGAACATCCATCCAGAAACAATTTCGAAACTGAAATTTAATTCTTTAAAAAACTAGACACATCTAAAACATCCTTTAATGCTACAACACAATCCAAACAATTTGGACCAATAAGTTTTTTATGATAGAGAACAACCATAAGCAGATTAAACGACACGTTGATAACTGAAATAGATTAAATGCAAACACGTAAGCATTTAAATTACATTAATTGAAGCATAAAACATGTAAACCTTCAAAACCATTGTTTATGCAACCTCCAACAGCCCAATAAAGATATATGCAAGGCACGATGGGTGGAAGTTTACACATATATCCATTGACCAGACAAACTATCTTTAATTCCAATATCATGTCAACCTCTACTTTATGACGAATGGAATTAATAATCGGACAATATACACAAGCCATGAGAATTTAAACAGGGACTCCGTTGGAGAGTTATATAGAAATTTACATCTAAGTGATGACCACAATTTAACGAAAAAGAAATTTATTTACAATTTATGACCTTACCATTAAGATTTTACATCGCTTGCAAATAATCTCCGTTAATGACACATCCTGTTGGGGGAGACTCCCAGGGTCCCGCGAGTGCCACACACTTCAATTAGATAAAATTCATTTTTATTAGAAGTCTTATCCAGTGAACCAGTGAATGTTGTATCCTTCAGGGGAGACTCCCAGGATCCCACGAACAGCACCCACGATCACCTATAAGACCACTTGTGGAGGCATGAATAAATTAAATAAAATTTATTTTAAGTCAATTATTCATTTGAAGTTGAAGGTTTTTGACAACATGCAATAAAGAATTAAATAAATCCTAGCATGCTCCTAACATGTAAAACATATAACATGCTTAGAAAGTAAATAAACATCATGCAAGAACATATAAAATATCCTCGTGGCCCCAAGATGTCTACCTGCATATCTACCTATTCTATTATATGAATATTGGATGTACAACTCTTCAAATAGGCCTTCGAATCTGATCAAGACTTCGAATAATTCAAATTTGGTCTTTTGAATGTACTCAAAGGGTTCATTATGCTGAAGTCTTGTAGGTGGATTAAGTTCAAGCATAAGTGAAAAAGGTTGAGTGGGTTGACTCAGTATTAAAAGATGTTAATTTATTTTGGAGCTTGTCAGAGCTCAAATTAATTAATGAATGTATGTAACCTTAAATATGGGAAATATCGAGCCAGTGCAATCCGTTCCTCACAACGTGGTAACAAAGCGGTAGGACAGTATTGATTCTTTGGTGACATGAATCAATATTAATTAATTAATTATATTTTTGGCTAAATATGAGAATTAATTAATTGATAGGCCTTCTTTGTATTTGCATTCTGGTCCCTGGTCTGGCACATAAAAAGCTCAAGCCCATTTGAGATCTGATTTCTCCTATAAATACCCCTCAGGTTCTTAGATCACAATGCACCACAAGATCATAACTTGCTAAGCAGCAAACCAAGTTCTAGGAGCTACACGTGGGCAATTTTGGATCTGACAGAGGAAGGAAATTTTGTTTCTCAATAGACACGAAATCTGGAGGTAATCTTCACCAGATTTCTGGATCAGAGCTTGGGATACGGATCAGAAGACCATATTTGGAGGATCTTTCTCTTCTTTTCTCTCTTCAGTTTTGAATATAATCAGATTAAATTCAAAGATTTAATTCTTTCATCTTGTAGGATTAAATCTTGTTACCCATGGAAGAGGATTGAAGATCAAATCCCTGCGTAACCAGTTTAGAATTCACACAATCCAGGTATTCTGCAAAAGCTAATCTATTCATTTCAATAGGAATATTCTAGGATTTATTATAGGCTTTACAATTTATTTTTGATATCCAATATTCGGCCTAGGTTATGGATTGGCAATTCAGTTTGCCATCAATCCCTACAATTGGTATCAAAGTGAGGTTGAATCTATTGGCTCTGTCGGTAAAATAATATAACCTATGATTATGCATGATTATTAATATTGAATTGCTATGAATGGTTGTATGGATTGTATGGTTTCTTTTTCTCGTGGTTCTTGGGTTTATCTGCCCATTTATAAGGATTTTTTTTAACCCACGAGATAAATCCGTGGTTAAATTTATTTTTCAAAGTAGAAGGTAGTTTTTCCATTGAAAAAATAATATGTAAAATAAAAGAAGATGAAGAACACGAAGAATGGAGGCAACTGCACACGATAACACATGACAACGCACGACGGCAGAGGTGGAACCCTAGGGTTCACGCACACAGCCGCGCACAGTAGGTAGCTGCGTGGCTAATACTTGGTGGTGTAGGGCAATGCAGGTGGCGGTGCAGCAACCGGCAGGTTCAGGCAGCTAGCGGCACCGGTGCATAGGCAGCGGAACCCTAAGGTTCACCACATGCAGCCATGCGTGCAGACAACATGCACCTAGGTGGTAGACAACATGCACGCACGACAGAACACTAGGTTGTCTGTGCATGTGGTGAAACCACGTACCTGCGATTTCACGGCTGTGTTTCTTCCTCCTTCTCGGATGACAACAATAGCACCTCAGTCTGGGGGTTTGCGCAGACGATGGATGATGGCCAGTGGCGGTGCTGCACCGCACACATGAACCCTAGGGTTTGCACGCTGTGTGCGCGCAGGCTGGGTCGGCATCTTTGTGGGATCTCCTACTCAGGCGAGCAGCAGACGACCAACGTGGTGCGACTATGTCGGTGATAGTTGAGGGTGGTGGCTGGCAGTGATGGATGACAATTGGGTGGTCGGCGATGCGGGCTGTAGGTCACGCGATCCTTTACGCAGTTGCTGCACGTTTCTTGTGGATTCTCTTGCAGCGGATGGTAGCCGACCTGTATTGGCTGATCTGAGGTGGCCTGTTGGGCCGTGCGCACGCGAGCTTTTGGTTCGTGGTGTGTACACGGGCCCAGTTGTCTAATTTTTTGATAAGATAAACTCTTAGAGGCCCAATTTGAAGAAAATAAATCCAAGTCTTAGTCCAAGTATTGGGAGTCCAGATTAAGATCTGTAAAATAAATTTATAATGTAATGATAGGATTTATTTTTGTAATTTTTATCATGGGGTCATGAGGACTTGTTTTATTTGTATTATTTTTGTCGCATGATATATGTGATTTATTGATTGCGCACCATCCTAGCATGTTGTAGATAATAGGAAACACGTTTACTGCTTTCGAAGCATGCTTATGTGATTTGTTTCATGGAGTTAAATTATGGCTATAGATTCAGTTTTCATGCGCGACATGATAGAATTTTAGCAATGTCATAATTTATAGAAACATGGAATAATTTGTTGCGATTGAACCTTATGAATAAAAAATACTAAGTTATTTTTAATAAGACCTCCACAAAGCGATTTCTTATTAGAAGTGGATAATCTAATAAGTAAACGTCTACATGTGTAGCAGGGTAAGATTGTGAAACCCGTTCCTCATAGAACAAAGAGGTAGGATAGTATTGACTGGATTGACTCAGGAATAAAAGATGTTAACTGATTTTGGAGCTTGTCAGAGCTCAGATTAATTAATGAATGTCTGTAACATCAAATATGGGGATATACCGAGCCTATGCAACCTGTTCCTCACAATGTGATAACAAATTGGTAGGACATTATTGATTCTTTGGTGGCATGAATCAATATTAATTAATTAATTATAATTTTGGTTAACTATGGGAACTAATTAATTGATAGACCTTCTTTGTTATTAGCATTCTGGTCTCTGGTCTGGCCCATGAAAAGTTCAAGCCCATCTGAGATCATATTTCTCTAATAAATACCCCTCAGGTTCTCAGATCACAATACACCACAAGCTAATAAGTGGCTAAGCTGCAAACCAAGTTCTGGGAGTTATAGGTGGGCGACTTTGGATCAGAAAGAGGGAGGAGATTTTTCTTCTCAATAGATACGGAATCCGAAGGGAATATTCACCATATTTCCAGATTAAAGCTAGGGATACAGATCAGAAGATCAGATCTGGAGGATCTTTCTATTCTTTTCTCTTTTCAGTTTTGAATTTAATTAGATTAAATTCAGATAATTAATTTTTTCATCTTGTAGGATTAAATCTTGTTGCGCAAAAAAGAGGATTGTTGATAAAATCCCTGCGCAACCAGTTCAGAGTTCATAAATCCAGGTGTTCCGCAAAAACCAATCTATGCATTTCAATAGTAGCATGCTAGGATTTACTATAGGCATAGCAATTTATTTTTGATATCCAATATTCAGTTTGGGTTATGGTTTGGTAATTCAGTTTGCCATCGATCCCTACACATTCTTTTATAGCCTTGAAATCTTTCGTGTTTTGGTGTGGGCTCGGTTCATTTATGTTACTTTTTGCTCAACTAACGGATGTCTTATAGGAGCCACTCATTACCTGTGTTTTTATGCATCAGCATTCACTACCCGCTCCAACACCGGGTCACTACATGCCCACCAACTTCCACCTGGTTCTTCCCCAAACCACATCGTACTGGGAGATGTTCGGCTCTTATATCATCTGTAATGCCCCGACCCCAGGGCTCGAATGAGCACACCTGAGGTTGGTCACTTTACCTACCAATGGCCTTATTCGGCTTCCTCACTGACGACTGACCCCATAGTTTTGAATTTAATTAGATTAAATTCAGATATTTATTTCTTTCATCTTGTAGGATTAAACCTTGTTGCGCAAGAAAGAGGATTGAAGATCAAATCCATGGGCAACCAATTCATAGTTCATACAATCCAGGTATTCCACAAAAACCAATCTGTGCATTTCAATATGAGCATGCTAGGATTTATTATAGGCATAGCAATTTATTTTTTATATCCATTATTCAGTCTGGGTTATGGATTTGCAATTCAGTTTGCCATCAAACCCTACGCATTCTTGTATAGCCTCAAAATATTTCCTATTCTGGGGTGGGCTCGGTTCATTTATGTTACTTTCCACTCAACTAATGGATGTCTTACGGGAGCCACTCATTACCTGCATTTTTATGCACCGACATTCACTCCTCGCTCCAGCACCGGGTCACTACATGCCCACCAACATCCACCTGGTTCTTCCCCAAACCACATCGTACATGGAGATGGTTGGCTCTTATATCATTTGTAATGCCCCAGCCCAGGGCCTGAATGAGCTCACCTGAGGTTGGTCACTTTACCTACCAATGGCCTTATTCGACTTCCTCACTGATGACTGACCCCATAGTTTTGAATTTAATTAGATTAAATTCAGATATTTAATTCTTTCATCTTGTATGATTAAACCTTGTTGCACAAGAAAGAGGATTGAAGATCAAATCCATGGGCAACCAGTTCAGAGTTCATACAATCTAAGTATTCCGCAGAAATCAATATATGCATTTCAATAGGAGCATGCTAGGATTTTTTTATAGGCATAGCAATTTATTTTTGATATCCAATATTCAGTCTGGGTTATGGATTTGCAATTAAGTTTGTCATCAATCCCTACGCATTCTTGTATATCCTCGAAATCTTTCCTGTTTTGGTGTGGGCTCGGTTCATTTATGTTATTTTCCACTCAACTAATGGATGTCTTACGGGAATCACTCATTACATGTGTTTTTATGCACCGACGTTCACTCCCCGCTCCAGCACCGGGTCACTACATGCCCACCAACTTCCGCCTGGTTCTTCCCCAAACCACATCGTACTAGGAGATGTTCGGCTCTTATATCATCTGTAATGCCCCGACCCCAGGGCTCAAATGAGCTCACCTGAGGTTCGTCACTTTACCTACCAATGGCCTTATTCGGCTTCCTGACTGACAGCTGACCCCACAGACCAACACAAGTCCTTCCCGGCGTGCTTTGTCCTCACTCACACGCACCCAAAGAAGCTTCCCACGGGGTTACCCATCTTAGTTCTACACCAAGTCAAGCATATTTAACTTTTGATTTTTCCTTGGATAAGTGTCGGAAAAGATGATGCTTGATGTTGGTATGAGTAGCACCTATCAAATCTTTTAAGCTCCCATAAAATCTATAGTCTCATTCTTGTATATCCTCGAAATCCCTCTTGTTCTGTGTGGGCCTAATTTATACATCTCACCATCCGCTCAACTAATGGAAGTCTTACGGGAGCCGCTTATTTTCCGTGCTTCTCTCCCCGCTCCGGCACCAGTTCACAACAGTATGCCTCGAGAAATTCAAGAAATTTATGGTGGAAGTAGAAAAGAAGTTAAAGAATACCATTAAGTCACTGCGTTCGGATCGTGGTGGTCAGTATCTCAATGACGAGTTTTTGTAATTTTTGTCAGACCATGAGATTACTTCCCAACGGACCGAACCATGCACTCCTCAGTAGAATGGTATGGCAGAAAGAAGAAATAGGACTCTTCAGGAATTTATTAGGTCCATGATGAATTAAGCAAACTTGCTTATTTCATTTTGGGGCTACACGTTATAAATAACGGCGTACTTACTGAACCTCGTACCTTCTAAGTCAGTTCTTAAGATGCTCACGAAACTCTAGCATGAGCGAAGGCATAGTATGTCAACGATAAGAGTGTGGGGTTCGATAAACTCATATTTGTACTTACTTATCCATGTTTTTCTCCATTGTTTTAGGTTAATTAGTTTATATTTTTGGTCGTTTATATGCATGAGTCTATTATATAGGATGCAATGCTCTTGATGGAGAGTTTTGCAGGTATTTAGGGCTAAAAAGAGGTCAAATGATGAAAAGAGCCGAGTAACACAGAGTTGCTGCTTTGATTGACACACGGGAATTCGACCAAGTTGGAAGACGTGCCAAGAACCTGAAGCATTACCTCTATATCGATCGACGTGGTGCATGTCAATCGACACAGCGGTCGGATGTCGATTGAAAGCTAGGCAGAAGAAGGAGGCTCGATCGACACGGATGACAGATGCAGACATGTCAATCGACAGGCTCCTTGTCGATCGACACAGAGGCTCGAGAAGGAAAAAAATGCCTGTTTTGGTTAATTTTGTTATTTTAACCCAATACCCAGTTTAGATGTTTTGGCTCCTCTTTAAATACTCTACTCAATTAGGGCACGAAAATTATCATTAGTTCAGCAAATTTACTTAGAATATCCAGATTGGAGTTTTTAGAAACTTGCAAGGTTCCTATTTCCCATGTAAGGTAATTTAAGGTATTTTAATAATATGTTCTTTTTATTCTCAGTCATGATTTGTGGCTAGAAACCCTTGTAGGGTTTTCCCGTGAACCTAATCACCAAAACCAATTTGAACCGGATCGATTTATGGGTATTGTGCACAATTAAATAAACGATAAACCCTAGCATGCTCCTATGAATTTAATACTCAGATTTGTGGATTGAGGGATTACCGTAATTCCGTCGAGTTTGATCCGATCTTTTGCGTTTGAATTTCCAACTTTAATTCAACCACGCAATTCGATTTTATCTGCGGAAACAGAAATTAGAACTCTAATTTCTATATAAATTCAAAAATAAATAAATAAATAGAATTCTGTTCTCCAGATCAGGTCTTCAGATCTGCATGTCAATGCTGTTCAGATCTACTACTGGTGAGGACTCCATAGATCTGTGGTTTGAGCAGGACCAGAATCGAAATTCTCCTCCTCTCTCCTTGAAAATGGGCCCACTATCTCTCTCTCTAGGCTTAGGGTTTTTCAATTGTGTTACAACTTATGAGAGAGACTGTCTATTTATAGACCTTGGGTTGTAAACCCTAATAGGCTCCTGGGCCCAATTCAGCATATTTATTTGGGCCAGACCTGGGACCTAATGCAAATAATAAAGTGAGCCTATAAATTAATTAATTCCCATGTCCACAACCCAGGACACAATTAATTAATTAATATTAATACTTTTTCACCACAGAATTAATACTGACCTACCCCTTTATTACCACGTTATAAGAACGGGCTGCATTAATTGAGAATCCCCATATTTAAGGTTACCGGACATCCATTAATTAATTGGAGCTTCTGACAAGCTCTAATTACAATTAATTAATATCTTATTATTCCTGAGTAGTACCACTCAATCCTTATCACTCGTGCCTGAACTTAATCAGCCTGCAGGACTTTGGCACGATGAATGTCATTGAGCTCCTCAGGGAATGTCCCCATCCTATTACTCGGATATGGTTACCTAAACCCAGTCTCAGGCGGTACTACACAAACTGCTGTTACCCAAGATGCGGATATACGAGCACGTTACTTAGGCTCTCCACCATGGCAAGTCAAAGCAACAGTCAACCTGTGCAAACCCCTGAACCTTCGTTAGGGTTTGGACTCAATCAATATAACGAGATCTTGTATTCACTTATGTGAGACAGACAAATACATCTCACTGCGGTCCATCAATACGCCACCTCTGCGTACCAACATGTCAAGTAACCAAGACAAACTACTTATTCCGACAATGCCGCAGCCATCCTGACAGACGTATCCTCATACGTTGTCTCGCCTGTGATCAGGTTTATGTCTCACTAGGTCAAGTGATCATACTATCTTCTACGATCTACAACAGGCCGTATGATCGTCCGTATCGGTGAGACAAGAGGATACCATTGTTCATACATGTAAGATTGTTAACAGATAGGAGAAATAAACCGTCGTACACTCATTATAATAAATGCTTTTAGTATACAAAACCCATCAATCTCCCACTTATACTCAAAGATTAACTAAGCTATTACAGAGTATAAAGTCCGCCTATCTAGTCTGCTGTCTCTTTCACCACTGTCAATAGTCGACATCCACCTCAGACCCAGCTCACGAATATGTCTTTCGTAAACTTTCCGCGGCAAGCTCTTTGTAAATGGATCAGCAAGATTGTCAGCAGTGTTAATCTTCTTAATTTGCACATCGCCCCTCGATACGATTTCTCGTATGATATGGTACTTTCTCTATATGTGTTTGCTTGCCCTGTGAGACCGTGTTTCCTTTGAGTTTACCACTGCACCAGAGTTATCACAATAAATTGTGATGCTCCTCGGCAAACTCGGGATCACGCCCAACTCTAAAAGGTAGTTTCTGAGCCATACCCCCTCTTTCGAGGCGTCAGAGGCGGCGACATATTCCGTCTCCATGGTGGAGTCAGCAATGCATTTCTGCTTTGAGCTCCTCCAAGATACAGCTCCACCTCCCAGGGTAAACATATATCCTGAGGTCGATTTCTTCTCATCCTGGTCCCCTTGGAAATCCGAGTCTGTATAACCCACAGGGCACAAATCCTCACTTTGATAAAGTAGGCAGTAATTCCTAGTTCTTTTCAAGTACTTGAAGATGTTCTTTACTTCAGTCCAGTGCGCCTGTCCAGGGTTAGACTGATATCATGCCACCATGCCAATGGCATAACAGATATCTGGCCTGGTACACAACATCGCATACATGAGGCTACCCACCGCCGAAGCGTACGATACAAGACTCATCTCATCTTTCTCCCGCTGTGTCTGAGGACACTGCCCACTAGAAAGATGAACGCCATGTCTGAAAGGTAGCAAACCTTTCTTGGCGAGTTTCATGCTGAACAGGGCTATCACAGTATCCACATAGGATGCCTGAGATAAGCTCAACATTCTTCTCTTACGATCTCGTAAGACCTTAATCCCAAGAATGTAGTCAGCTTCTCCCAGATCCTTCATTTGGAACTGTTCGGATAACCAAGCCTTGATTTCCGACATCACTCCCTCGTTGTTTCCAAATAGGAGTATGTCATCAACTTAAAGTGCAAGGAAGACCACGCTCCCACTGACACAAAGTCGGTAAACACAACTTTCGTTTTCCAACTGTGCAAATCCAGAGGATTTAATCACATCGTTGAAACGTAAGTTCCACGACATTGAAGCTTGCTTAAGTCCATACAAGGACTTCCTAAGCTTCCAGACAATATGTTCTTCGCTGTTGCTTATGTAACCCTCGGGTTGCTGCATATAGATGTCCCTACCTTCTTCAAGGTAACCGTTTAGAAAAGCAGTTTTGACATCCATCTGCCAGATCTCGAGGTCCATATGCGCAGCTATGACAAGGAGTATCTGGATGGATTTGAGCATGGCTACGGGTGAAAAGGTTTTGTCATAGTCAATGCCCTCTTTCTGACTATAACCCTTTGCCACCAGCCTGGCTTTAAAAGTCGTGATCTTTCCATCCGCCCCTTTCTTTCTCTTGTATACCCATTTGCACCCTATGGCCTTAAAGCCATCCGGCAAATCAGTTTTCTGGTATACATCCATAGCAGTTATGGATTCAATTTCAGAATCCATGACGATACGCCATTTGGCAACATCCTTGTCCTGCACTGCCTCTTCGTAAGTGAGTGGGTCAGAGTCCTCATGTCCGTCTTCCGGGCTCAAGTCCGAAGACTCACCTACGAACATGTATCTTTTTGGCTGGAAAATAACTCTCCCACTACGACGAGGCATTGGTGCCGTGTCAGTAGTAGGTGTAGTAACTTGTGGTCCTGCACCTTGCCCTGAAAACGTGTCTGTGGTGCTGTACCTCTCACAGGTGCACCCACATCTACACGTTCTCCTTCCCTTAGAATTGCATTCTCGTTCTCAATTTCTTGAAGAACGATATCACTCATTGAGTTGTGATTACTCACATACTCGTCCTCCAAGAATCTAGCATTGGTGCTAACAACGACTCTCTGACTCTCAGGACAGTAAAAGTAACCACCTTTCGTTTGCCTGGGATACCCTATGAACAACATTACTTTTGACCTGCTTTCTAACTTATCAGGTTCCTTCGACAGTACGTGTGCCGGACAACCCCATACTCTGAACTTGCACAAACTAGGTTTGCGACCAAGGAAGAGCTCAGAAGGCATTTTAAGAACTGATTTAGAAGGCACCACATTAAGCACGTAAGCCGCTGTTTCCAATGCGTAGCCCCAAAATGAAATTGGTAAGTTTGCTTAACTCATTATTGATCTTACCATCTCTAGAAGAGTCCTATTTCTTCTTTCAGCTACACCGTTTTGTTGGGGAGTACCCGGTGCAGTCCACTGGGATGTAATCCCATTTTCTGACAAATATTGCAGGAACTCGTTACCGATGTATTCGCCACCGCGGTCAGATCGCAGTGACTTGATAGTTTTCCCGACCTTCTTTTCAACTTCAGCCTTGAACTCTTTGAATTTCTCAGAGCATTCAGACTTGTAGCGAAGCAGGTAAATGTATTCGTACCTTGAGTAATCGTCAATGAAAGTGACGAAGTACTCGTACCCTCCACGAGCCTACGTGGACATCGGTCCACATAAGTCAGAATGGATCAATTCCAACACTTCCTCTGCTCGAGACTGACTAGCCTTGAAAGGGCTAGTTGACATCTTGCCCTCGATGCAGGATTCACAGACTTGATAAGGTACAGCCCGGACTAAGTCCAATGTACCGTCATCTGCAAGTCTTTGTATCCGCTTCAAGGTGATGTGCCCCAGTCTCAAGTTCCAGAGATATGTAAGATCCTCATCAGAAGAAGTAAGTTTTCTCTTTCTAGGATTATCAATTACGGATGAATTACATGCAATACCTAAGGACATTTTGATCGAAGTAACATAAAGAGTGTAAATCAACATCACATAACAGATAACATTGTTATTACCAATGATAAAATCATAAATAAAAAATATCCATAAAAGTTGATAAAATTTGTCCTGCCGATAAACCACGGCCCACAAATAAACTCTCAAATGTACTTAATTCATCAAAACATAAAGAAAAGAAAACTCCATGAAGCTCCGTCATAGAACGTTGCCTTCATCCAATTTGGTATCTTCTTGCCATCACTCACCAGCCTTGTCGGCACGGTCCCCTGCAAAGTACAACAACATGATCAACAAGTCAGTGCTTACAACTCTAGAAGAGCAACAACAGACTCTAATCATGCTTACAGTTATACATGCAAATGGCATACCTTGTCTTGCTTCGTTGGCTTGACAATCTTTCCTCCAATGTCCTTTCTTACCACACCTGAAGCACCTGTCCCTGTCAGTCGCCACCTTAGGCTTTTTCCCAGCCCCACCATCCTTCACAGGTGTCTTCTTGGCCCATTTCTTAATCCCTTTCTTCCGCTTCATACTTTTCGGTACATCAGAGAGATTACCAGAAGTGGCCAAGGCAACCTTCTGAGGGTTAATGACCGATTCTGCTGCCATCAAGTCATTGAGCAACTCGTTAAGAGTATACTCTTTCTTGTTCATGACAACATTCATCCTAAAATTCTCAAAGGACTTGGGTAGAGAGTTCAGTATGATATCGACCTTAGCCTCAGCGTCGATACCTCCACCATGCACAATTAGTTCATCCATGAGGTGAGTCATAGTAACTACGTGCTCTCTCACTGAGGTGCCATCAGTCATTTTCTTAGTCACGATTTCTCTCATGAGATTGAACCTGACGACTCTATCAGTTTCCCCATAGGTTGCCTCCAGACTCGTCATGATGTCATAGGCATCCCTATTGTGCTGATGTTGCTGCTGTAAGACTTTCGACATAGTGGTCATCATGTAGAACTTGACTACATTGTTCGATTTCTCCCACTTGTTATAAAAGTCTATATTCATTTGACTGGATTCAGCAGTTGGCACTTCGGAACGAAGTACTTGCAGAACGAACATATGTTCTTCTGCAATCAGGAGGTACTCGAGATTGCGCTTCCATTCCAGGAAGTTTGGACCAGTTAGAGTGTTTTGTGCGAGAATATTGATGACATTAGACATAGACATATCTGAAATAATAAAGAATCTTAAATAAGAACATACATAAACAAATGCATTGAAAACCTTTTAATAAATCAAATACAAAAGTTTTCCACTAATTGCCCAAGAGTTCCCACCGCAAGCTACACTCGTAGAAGTTTACGATGTCACCCTCAACCAGAACTGCTGGTTTTAAGCCCCAATCCATTTAATTTCACTACCATGTCAGGAAGCTTTTGACACTAGAAATTAATAATTAGTGAAAATCTTAGACCAAGCCATCTCTCAAGAACAGGGATGCAATTCTTGCATTATATTCTAAGATGCTTCTAAGCAATTAACCACAAATTTAACTCTGGCCAAAAGAGACAGTTTAGCATGGCAGGTAACCATACCGCACAACCCTTAAAGCTTTTGTTATCTATAATTTAAATCAATCCTAGAATACTTGTGAAAGAGATCTACGCAAGCTACACTAGTAGACGTTTACGCAAAGCCCTCCCACTATTCACATGATTTAAATTGTTTGTCTAGAAATCCCAACAACCGTACCCATGCACCTCTAGGAACTAGCAAGCTACATTCGTAGACGTTTACTAGAACGAGAGATACACTTACAGCCTAGGACCGCTTTGTGGAGGTCTATTGATTTTAATTAAAAAATCCTCTTAGTATTTTTCTTTTAAAAGGTTTCTTATATGCGCACATATAATTTCTTTGTTATTATATTTTCCAAATTTTTGCATGTAATTAAACAAGCCCAAAAATTCCCAAAATATAATCCAACAAAAGAAATTAATCACATAAGCATGCTTGAAAGCTGTAAATAATAAAAAGCGATAAAACATGTTTTTCCTATTATCTACAAATGCTTAAATTGCGCACATAATAAATCACATATCATAGGGTAATTCTAAATGCAGTCACCGTTTTTCTCAATATAGCCCCCAAAATATTTAAAATATAAAAATACCATTTAATATTACTATTTTGTCCTTATAATTTATACTCTATACTTATTAACTAAAAATTAAATATATACCCTTTTTTTTAATAAACCGTAGCCCTATGTTTTTTAAGAAAAATTATTTTCTTCTCTCTCTGTAGCTTCATAGCCCCATTCTTTTCTTTTCTTTTCTTTTTTTAACATCATAACCCCATTTTTATTCTTCTAAAAAACCCACCTACAAATTAACGTTATTATTCATCATCATTCGACCAAATTGATATAACAGATTGAATAGTTGAGACATTATCGCATGGAAAACATATTATTCAACTACTAAAACAAAAACTAATGTAACAAATATTAAAAGAAAAAAATTGCAAAAATACAGTAAAACGTAAAGCAGTGCAATTTAAATTCAGAGCAGTCGCCTACAATTGATTGCTATCTTAAACATCATCTTGTCCATGAATGGTTACTCTTCTCGGCGGTGGTCTTTGTAATTATTCGAACTTCTTAATTTGGTACATATTTTTTAAGAAAATATTGCATAGACACAATATTATTTTCTTTTGGCTCTATGATGCAGTGGGAATTGCAGAGTTCGTGAATGACAGTGTAGAAATAACTTCTTGCATTGAGGTTTTCAGGAAGAACAAGAATGGGGGCTATGAGGTTTTGAAAACGAAATTAAGTTTTTTAGAATTAAAAGTAATAGGTTACAGTTAATAAAAGATGGGGAATTACAATTGTATTTTATTTATAATTAATACTTTAAATTAAATATAAGGGTAAAATAGTAATAGTAAATATTAATTTTAATTTTTAATAAAATTGGTGGCTATGTTGAGAAAAATAGTGGCTATGTTTAGAATTACCCCATATCATATGAGGACAATTAAGGCAAACAAAAATTCCTCGTGCCCCACAAAATAGAAAAAAAAAAACAAATCCTATCTATTACAATTTGAATTTGAATCTATTTGGATAGATACAAATCTTCTCAAATCTTCTAGGGCCTCCAAATCTTGATTCACCAAATCTTTTGGGATTTAGGCCTTTGTGATCTGATGATTTGCCCTAACACTAATGCAAATCCTAGGGTTACACAGGATTGCACAAACCACCAAAACCATAAGCCATCGCGACGGGACAGCATCAGCCAACGACGACCACCGCCGCCGCCCTGTGCCGCTGTGCGCACGTGCCCAGAGCGCTCGCGCGCGCGTGCGCGCACTGCGCGCCCGCAGCTTTGTCCCGTGCGCAGGCCGTGCGCCGTGGCTGGCCGCTGCCCACGTGAAGGGATTCGTGAACTGAATCACGAAGTCCGTTTGCCAAGGATCGTTAATTGGAATATCAAAAATAAATTGCTATGTCTATGAACAATCCTAGCATGCTCCTATATTATTATGCATAAGAAGGTTTATGCGGAATACCTGGATTGATGAACTCTGAAGAACGCGTGCACGGAGATGCCCTTTGATCCTTCCCACGCACAAAGATTTAATTTCCTAACAGATTGAGGAAATAAATCTATGAAAATAATAAAATTATTTTCGATTTGATCTTCTGATCTGTATCCCAACTCGATCTGAAAATCCGGTGAAGATACTCTATCAGATCCCTTGCCCGGTTGAGAAGCAGAATTTCCTCCTCGTTCTCAGATCTTGGTCGATCACCACAGCTCCCAAAACTGGTTTGCTGTGTGCAACTTATGATCTTGTGGTGTGTTGAGATCTGAGGAACTGAGGCCTATTTATAGGAAATTACTGGACTCCTATTGGGCTTGAGTTTCATGGGCCAGACCAGGGACCAAAATGCAAATAGCAAATACAGCCTATCAATTAATTAATTCCCATATTCAACCCAGAATATAATTAATTAATTAATATTGAATCATTCTACCAGAGAATCAATACTGTCCTACCTATTTGCTACCATGTTTTGAGGTACGGGTTGCATGGGCTCGGTATATCCCCACATTTAAGGTTACAAACATTCGTTAATTAATTTAAGCTCTGACAAGCTATTTAATTAATTAACATCTTATATTCTTGAATCAATCCACTCAAACCTTTTCACTTATGCTTGAACTTAATCAGCCAGCAGGAC
>JAPKLW010000180.1:394321-515085 GCA_026898455.1 Plectranthus barbatus
GCAGCCTACACCGACAGTTTATCCTGGAACTGTCTCAGCTGTGATAAGTATTTATATCTCGCTAGGTCAAACGATCCATATGATCTTCCGTGATCTTCTACACACCGTATGATCTCCCTATCGACGAGATAAGAGGATAATTGCGTTTGCGACACATGTTTGTTAATTCAGAAAGGAGATGAACATACAAACAACATTTATGATTCCCAGTATATTAACCAATCGACCTTTTACATAATACACCAATCATAATGCTTTCAGTATATAAATCCATCACCACGCGCACTGCTCGCCCAACACAGCCGCGCGTCTGTCGCGCCGCCTGCCGTCCTCCTCCTCCAGCCCTGCGTCGGCTCCATCTTCGTTCTTCGTCCTCGACCCGTCCAATTACATAATTTTGAAAAATAAAATGACAGAATCTATTTTATTACAATTTTTCAAAATCTACACTAATCATGGATTTTCTCGTGATTTTACAAAATTAATTCAGCCCTACACGGATAAACCACCGTGGGCTGAATTACACGGGTTGCCACGAGGAACAAAAACCAACATCCACAAAAAAGTAAATTCATACATGCATATTGAATTTAATTATGCACAAAAGAGCCATAAATCAGAAACCTGGCTCTGGTACTAATTATAGGGTTTTCCCGTGAACCGAATCACCAAAACCAATTTGAACCGGATCGTTTTATGGGTATTGTGCACAATTAAATAAACGATAAGCCCTAGCATGACCCTATGAATTTAATACTCAGATTTGTGGATTGAGGGATCACCGTAATTCCATCGAGTCTGATCCGATCTTTTTGCATTTGAATTTCCAACTTTAATTCAACCACGCAATTCGATTTTATCTGCGGAAACAGAAATTGGAACTCTAATTTCTAGATAAATTCAAAAAAAAAGGAAAGAAAAGAAATAGAATTTTGTTCTCCAGATCAGGTCTTCAGATCTGTATCCTAATGCTGTTCAGATCTACTACTGGTGAGGACTCCGTAGATCTGTGGTTTGAGCAGGACTAGAATCGAAATTCTCCTCCTCTCTCCTTGAAAACGGCGCCCACTATCTCTCTCTCTAGGTTTAGAGTTTTTCAACTGTGTTACAACTTATGAGAGAGAGCTGTCTATTTATGGACCTATTGTTGTAAACCCTAATGGGCTCATGGGCTCAATTCAACATATTTATTTGGGCCAGACCTGGGACCTAATGCAAATAACAAAGTGGGCCTATAAATTAATTAATTCTCATGTCCACAACCCAGGACACAATTAATTAATTAATATTAATTCTTTTTCACCACAGAATTAATACTGACCTACCCCTTTATTACCACGTTATGAGAACGGACTGCATTAATTGAGAACCCCCATATTTAAGGTTACCGGACATCCATTAATTAATTGGAGCTTCTGACAAGCTCTAACTACAATTAACTAATATCTTATTATTCCTGAGTAGTACCACTCAATCCTTATCACTTGTGCCTGAACTTAATCATCATGCAGGACTTTGGCACAATGAATGTCATTGAGCTCCTAAAGGAATATCCCCATCCTATTACTCGGATATGGTTACCTAAACCCAGTCTCGGGCAGTACTACACGAACTGCTGTTACCCAAGATGCGAATATACGAGCACGTTACTTAGGCTCTCCACCATGGCAAGTCAAAGCAACAGTCAACCCGTGCGAACCCCTGAACCTTCGTTAGGGTTTGGACTCAATCAATATAACGAGATCTTGTATTCGCTGAAGTCAGACAGACGAATACATCTCACTGCGGTCCATCAATACGCCACCTCTGCATACCAGCACATCAAGTAACCAAGACATATTACTAATTCCGACAATGCCGCAGCCATCCGGACAGACCTATCCTCATACGCTGTCTCGGCTGTGATCAGGTTTATGTCTCACTAGGTCAAGTGATCATACTTTCTTCTGCGATCTACAACACGCCGTATGATCGTCCGTATTGGTGAGACAAGAGGATACCATTGTTCATACATGTAAGATTGTTAACAGATAGGAGAAATAAACCGTCGTATACTCATTATAATAAATGCTTTCAGTATACAAAATCCATCAACCCTAACAGGTTCTAGGGCTTTTAATATTCTTTTTTGATCCATGTTTGAATGAATTCAACTCAATGGAATGGTTTAATTCCTTGTGATTAATTAATCGAATCTAGATTTAAAGAAAGATTGAGAGATGAATTTGAGTCTAGGTTTGTAGTTATCAATTAAAGGACCGAGAGGTGAAATTTTGTAATAGGAAGAAGGAATTGAATACAATTATTTTCTGTCTCACAAAGAAGAATTAATTTGTAGGATTTAATTAGATAATTATCGAGAATGACTACTTTGTGTTCTTGAGACCGAGAGGAGATAGTCGCACTTTAGTAATCTAGGATTTAATTGTCTAACCAAGGAATTTAATCCACTTGAATATTAATTTATCCCCATTGTTGAGTTGATGAATTCGCATGTTGAAGTTTAGAATATCTGCCCTAGGATCTGTATATTTGATTATTTGTTTTCAAAACCTTTACTTTCTCGCATTGTTATCTTTAAATTTCCAAACCAAATCTCTATTTTCTATTTCCTCAAACTTCTATGTTCTAAGAATTATAGCTAGTACTCAAGATATTTCGTTGCACAGTCCTTGTGGGATTGACCACCTTAGGGTGTAAAAATATTATTTGCTCGTTGTTTCTACAGTTATCAGAAACAGCGAGCAAATAATATTTTTACACCCTAAGGTGGTCGATCCCATAGGGACTGTGCAACCAAATATCTTAAGGGTGTAAAAATATTATTTGCTCGCTGTTTCTGCAGCTTATCAAATTGGCGCCATTGCCGAGGGCTGTCAGATTTATCTAGATATTAGTTTGTTTTTAGTTCTGATTGATTGAGGCTGTATTTTTATTTGAGTTTTTGTTTAATTTTGTGTTTATTTTGGTTTTTGCTGTTTAAATTTCGTGTTTTGTATGCATGTGATTTTCAGGGATTTTATGTCTATTTCGATCGACACAATCTGTGTCGATCGTCACAACTGTAAATTACCTGCGTGTCGATCGACAGGCCCCCTGTCGATCGACACAGAGGCTAATTTTTTGCTGTTCTTTTCTCAGGTTGTATGAACACGAGGGCTCGCGTTGAACCACTCGAAGCCTTTGATTCAGCAATCAAGGCCACATTCCGGAAGAGAAAAAGCAAGGAAAAAAGAAGCACAACTATCAACATGGATCCACTACAACATCGAACCGAAGATGACTTCTCAGAAATGCCACCCTTTGAGGACACCAACACACAAATAATTCAAGAGAGTGCCTTGCTTTTAGTCTAAGAAGTCAACCACATGAAGGACATCATCATGCAACCCATGGCTGAAAGAGAGGCAGACAAACTCGAGGCCGCAAGGAAAGAAAGAGAAAGACACCGCAAATAGGACTCCGACAATGAGGATCCAAATGCCATGGCAAGGAGGTACAGACCACAACCTGGGAAAGAGGGATTTGTTATTGGTATCACTGCCAATAACTTTGAACTCAAGATCGATTTGATTCAGATGGTTCAACATAACCAATTTGGTGGCCGAGCAGTGGAGGATCCTTACACTCATCTCCGCATGTTCGTGGAGGTGTGTGAGACCATCAAGCAGAACGAAGTTAACCAAGATGTGATCCTTCTGCGCTTGTTTCCCTTCTCACTTCGGGATTCGGCTCGGACGTGATTTACACCTTAGATTGTAGCAGCAGCCGCACTTGGGCCGATCTTTAAGCAGAGTTCCTCGCCACATTCTTTCCTCCATCAATCATCATCCAAAAGAAGATGGAGATCTTGTAGTTCCATCAGAAGATGGACGAGTCCTTGTTCGAGGCATGGAGCAGATGGAATGAGTTATTGAGGACTTGCCTGGGCCATGGAGTTGATATCGAGGAGCAGGCCCATATCTTCTATAGAGGGATGGATGAGAGAACCCAAGAGTCCGTTGACAATGCCGCGTGAGGTTCTTTGATGAGCAAATCACCTGAAAAGCCCTAAAATTGTTCAAGAAGATGACCTTGCACACTCAGTAATGGTCCAATCCAAGGAGGCCACATGTTCGAGCAATCGAAAAGAAGGGGGAGGTTGAAAAGTTATCTTCTAGTGCTTGTGTTTCTGTTGCACAGGTTGATCCCATTGCCGATGTGAACTATATGAATCGAGGTGGATACCAAAATCAGTACCGACAAGGGGGATACCAGCACTACCACCCGAGAGCTCATCCTGGATCTTCCTACACCCAGCCAAAAGGTGCCAAACACCCTCCACCGGACATTGATGTGCAGAATGCTAAAATAGTGGAGAAGAAGAAGGAAAGCCTCGATGAGGTATTGCAAAAATTCATCAAGGATTCTGACTACTATGTGGGCAATATTGAACAAGAGGTGAAAGGGGTCAACAACAAGGTGAAGCTGCTCGGGAAGCATGGGCAGATCATTGAGACTCAAGTGAGTCAAATTGCTACCGCAATTGGGGGGCAACACTCGCCGGGAAAGATGCCGAGCACCACCGAACTCAACCCCAAGAACCAAAAGGACTGCAAAGCTATAAAACTAAGATTCGGAACCAGCTACACAGGTCCGAGCATGCCCCAAAACAAGTTTGGGGGAGAAGAGGAGAAGCAGGCCACTAGATTGCCCTCTATTTCGATCGACAGGCCCCTTCGATCGACACAGAGTACAAGAGGATGTCAATATTTTGAGCGAAAAAGAAGAGCCGATCGACAGGAACTCAGCGGGTGTGTCGATCGATACACCCCATGTCGATCGATAGGGATGATAGATCGATATGACTGCTGCCCGGTCGACACAGCAACCTTCCCAGCACAAGTTTCCAAATTCTAAAGCTGCTCAACTACCTCCGATGCCCTTTCCTCAATGCTTTTCCAAGCAAAAGGAGGATTCCAAGTTCTCTCGCTTCGTTGAGAACTTGAAGAATGTGACTATTAGTTTGCCATTAATTGAAGCTTTAAGTGAAATTCCAGGTTACATGAAGTATCTTCGCAAATTGATGAGCGAGAAGAAACATTTTGTGGAACACTCAACAGTCAGACTTCATGAGCAGTGTAGCATGATCCTACAAAAGAAACTTCCAGTCAAGAGAAGCGATCCAGGATGCTTCTCAATTCTAGTTGAGATTGGGGGGATCACATTCCCAAAGGTGTTGTGCGACACAGGAGCCAACATCAAACTGATGCCCTTTTTCATCTTCCAGCGCCTCAAGATTGGAGAGTTGAGGCCGACTACAATTACATTGCAAATGGCAGACCGATCTGTGTCTCACCCCAAAGGTATACTTGAGGATGTTCTCATTCGTGTGGGTCATCTAATTTTTCCTGCAGATTTTGTAGTCTTGGATATGAAGGAAGATGGCAGCACAACCTCATCTTGGGAAGGGAAATCTTCGATACAAGTGCCACATTGATTGACTGCCACAGAGGGGAGATCACGCTTCGAGCAAATGAGGAGAAGATCACATTCAAACTCGACAAAAGCCAGAAGCAATCCGATTGCTACCGAATCACCTCCATTGAAGATGAAGAGGAAGAATTTAAAGAAGAAAGAGAGGACCAAGCCGCTCAAGAATGGGAGTGAGGGAATGTGGTGGCAAAACTGTCAATTACACCATCTTACCCCGAGCTCACTGCTGTCATTCAAAATCGCTTGATCTACATGGTGGGTGCTCGAGGAAGGCGAGTGCGCTCTAGCCCGCCTTGGGAGGTAAGGTACCGTCGAGCTACGACGTTAACTAAAGCACTTGTTGGGAGGTAACCCAACTTTTACATGTTTTTTTTTCAATTCCTATTGTTTTTCTTTTTTCATTTTTATTTAACTTTTATTTAAAAAAAAAATAAAAGCAGGGAGGATTTACCTCTGTTTTGATCGACAGGCCCCCTGTCGATCGACACAGAGTGCAAGCTGTAGCAATTCTTCGTCACGATGAGCCGTATCATCTGGTGGATAAAAATGTTGATGTCTGAGATCAACAGTCAGGTACAAGTTCTTTTTCTTGTCTGGTTTTCAAAATTTTTCTTACTCTCCGAGTTCAAAATAAGTTTGGGGGATGTGGAAAGAAATTCGAAATTATCTATCATTTATTGCTTTCTTGTTTATTATATTCTTTGAATTGGTTT
Source organism: Plectranthus barbatus (assembly GCA_026898455.1). Lineage (NCBI taxonomy): Eukaryota > Viridiplantae > Streptophyta > Magnoliopsida > Lamiales > Lamiaceae > Plectranthus > Plectranthus barbatus. The sequence goes on from JAPKLW010000180.1 coordinate 400,510, forward strand.
GTTTATTTAAAATTTTTCCTAGAAAAAAAATATGGATATAGTGATGAGGAAATTGTTGAATAATTGAACCCATTTGAAATGATTGCGAGTTGAAATCGATTAGGGATGAGTTTGATTTGATTTCAATTGTGGTTGATTGCCTTTGAATGTAGAAAACCGCATGATAGGGTCTAATTGAAACTTATACTTGTGTGATGTTTGAGTGGATTGAAATTGGCTAAGGAAGAAATTTTTGAACCCAAGTGAGAATTTGTGCCTTTTTCGTTTGATGTGAGATTCACATGTATCTTTTCATTTCTCTAGAACTTGCTTATGTTCTGTTTCGAGACTGCATAGTGTGCACAAGGATAGATTATGATTTTAGGCCATCTTTGTTAGCCCAATTCTTAAACACTTTCCCTTCATATATTGAAACTATCCCCAGTATGTCCCTTTGTGCCTAACTCCTTTTTTTTTTGTTTTGTCTATGAGATTTTCATGGAGTTATAATGGTTTTTGTCTTGTCCATAAGATTTAAGAAAGAAAATGGTGGTTATATGTGTGATGTGGATAAGAAAATTGTAGTATAGTGATGAATAAAAGATGGAAGGTTGTATAGCTCAAAAGAAAAGAATTAGGAGTCTCATAAGCCCTTAGAAGGAAAAAAATGTGTCTATGATTGCAAAACTTTTGAAAGGGTATAAGAGCTTCAAAAAGAGATTGAAAAAAAAGAGCTTAATTGTAATATTTGTGGAGATGGGTGGATGATGAATAGATAGTGGTTTAGATTTATTGAGGAAATACAACTTGATTAACTTTTAGTCACTTGGCCATATTTCCCTACCTTTCACAAAATCCTACATTACAACCTAATCAAAGTCCTTTTTTATTCTTGAATTGTGTGCACATTTGAGCAATGGAGATTCTAGAAATTTTGCAAGCCTATGGTAGAAATTTCTTCATACATGTGAGTGCTTTTATTAAAACCCGAACACTTGAGTGCATGAGCAATACACTTTCTTGTGAGTCTTCCGAAGTTGATGAATTTCCTATCTCTTTCAAAATGCTTGTGTGATGTGAATTAATGATCCTTTGATTGTGATGAATCTTGTGAGGCATTGCACTTTCAATTGCTTGAGATTTCTTTTCTTTCTTTTCTATGACTGTGGACAATCAAGTATTCAAGTTTGGGGGGTTTGATAAGCTCATATTTGTACTCACTTATCCACGTTTTTCTCCATTATTTTAGGTTAGTTAGTTTATATTTTTAGTCGTTTCTGTGCATGAGTATATTATATAAGATGTAATGCTCTTAATGGAGAGTTTTGCAGGTATTTAGAGCTAAAAAGAGGTCAAATGATGAAAAGAGCTGAGTTACACAGAGTTTCTGCTTCGATTGACACACGGGAAGTCGACCAAGTTGGAAGACGTGCCAAGAAGCATTACCTCTGTCTTGATCAATGTGGTGCATGTCGATCGACACAAAATTTGGATGTTGATCGAAGGCAAGGTAGAAGAAGGAGGCTCAACATGTGCAGGCATGTCGATCGACAGACTCTCTATCGATCGACACAGAGGCCCGAGAAGGAAAAAATGTCTGTTTTGGTTATTTTTGTTATTTTAACCCAATACCCAGTTTAGATGTTTTGGCTCCTCTATAAATACTCTACTTAATTAGGGCACAAAAATTATCATTAGTTCAACTAATTTACTTAGAATATTCAGCATTGGAGTTTTTAGAGACTAGCAAGGTTCCTATTTCCCTTGTAAGGTAATTTAAGGTATTTTAATGATATGGTCTCTTTATTCTCAGTCATGATTTGTGGCTAGAAATTCTAACAGGTTCTAGGGCTTTTAATATTCTTTTCTGATGCATGTTTGAATGAATTCAACTAAATAGCATGGTTTAATTCCTTGTGATTGATTAATCGAATCTAGATTTAAAGAAGGATCGAGAGATGAATTTGAGTCTAGGTTTGTAGTTATCAATTGAAGGACCAAGAGGTGAAAATTGGTAATAGGAAGAAGGAATTGAATACAATTATTTTCTATCTCACAAAGAAGAATTAATTTGTAGGATTTAATTAGATAATTATCGAGATTGGCTAATTTGTGTTCTTGAGTCCGAGAGGAGATAGTCACACTTTAGTAATCTAGTGTTTAATTGGCTAACCAAGGAATTTAATCCACTTGAATCTTAATTTATCCCCATTGCTGAGTTCATGAATTTGCAAGTTGAAGTTTAGAATACCTGCCCTAGGATCTGTATCTTTAATTATTTGTTTTCAAAACCTTTACTTTCTCGCATTGTTATTTTTAAATTTCCAAACCAAATCCTTATTTTCAATTTCCTCAAACTTCTTTGTTCTAAGAACTAGCTAGTACTCAAGATATTTTGTTGCACAGTTCCTATAGGATCGACTACCTTTGGGTGTAAAAATATTATTTGTTTGTTGTTTCTGCAGTTAATAGGGTTGTCTAACATATATTTTATCAAAGGAACCAAATAAGTTAAAAGGTAGGTCAAAACTAATGTTGTTCATGGGATACCCCAGACAAGTTAAATGTGGTTATTTCTACTGTCATGAGTATTAAAAAGTTGTTGTTAGCACAACGCAAGATTCTTAAAGGATGAGTTTGTGAAAATCTACTGATTCAAAAGTGACATCATTCTCCAAGAAGTTTGATGAAGATGATGTGTTTCCATTGGGAAACCCCATGGCATATTGAGTATACTTGAGGAAGGTACGGAACCAACTACACGGTCGTCAATAAAAGGCTTCGAGCCATAAGTTACTGCACCGACTACAAAGGCAGTACCAGTGCTCCATCGTAGTTGGAGAGAGAACCTCACCGACCCAAACGATATATGTTTGTGGGAGAGTTTTTGGATTTGATCCTGGAATATAACTGCATTATACCGACCCCTAGACATACGATGAAGCAATAAATGACAAAGTGCGGAAAAAATACATAAATCCATGGATTCAAAAATTGAATCAATTATCGCTATGGATATATACCAGAAGTCTATGCTACCAGATGGCTCTCAGGCAATAGGTTGCATATTGGTACACAAATGGAAGAAAGGTTTGAAAGGAGAGATAATGGCTTTTAATGCCAGGTTGGTGGTGAAGTTGTTATAGTAAAACAGAGGGTATTGACTATGTTTAGACCTTCTCAGCGATAATCATGCTCAAGTCCATTCAAATTCTTCTATCCATAGTAGCACATATGGACCTAAAGATCTAGCAGATGGATGTCAAAATTGCGGCTTTAAACAGGTACCTTGACAAAGGTCGTGACATCTATATGCAGAGGGTTATGTAAAGAGTGGTGAAGAACATATTGTTAGGAAGTTAAAAAAAGTCATTGTATTGATTTAAACAAGCTTACGATCATGGAATAGACATTTTGATGATGTGATTAAATCCTATAGATTTTCAGAGTGCGAAAATGAAAAATGAGTCTACCAATTTTACATCAGTGGAAGTGTGGTATTCCTTGCACTTTATGCAATGATATTCTCCTATTCGACAATTGTGTAGAGACGTTGTGGGACACAAAAAAGATGGTTATCCAAACAATTTTAAATGAAGGACCTAGGAGACGCTGGATAAATCATTGGGATTACAGTCTTACGTGATCGCAAGAAGAGGATGTTAAGCTTGTATTAGGCCACTTATATTGATATTGTAATTGCTCGTTTTAGCATGTAAAACGCGATGTGGTGTTCCTAAGTTTAAGGCACTATGCTCTGCAACAAAAGAGGAGAAGGATGAGATGTTTAAAGTGCCATATGATTCGGCAGTGGAAAGTCTCAAGTATGTGATGCTATTTATGAGGTCAGATAACTGTTATGGAGTGGGCATGGTGGCTAGATATTAGTCTAACCGACGACAAGTGACTAGACTATTGTCAAGCACATTCTCAAGTATCCAAAAAGGACTCGATATTATTGTCTTATTTATCTGTGTGATAATTGTGCCATGTGGGTTTAACAAATTCATATTCTCATGTTTACCAGAATGAGAAAAAACTGACCTTGGGCAATGTGTTCACCTTGGGAGGTGTAATTGTATCATGGAGGAGTGCGAAACAGAAGTGTATCGCAGACTGCACCATGGAAGCTGAGTATGTGGTAATTTTAGAGGTATGACTCCAAAACTATCTCCAGGAGTTAGACATTGTTCTGAGTTTGCCCAATACTATCATGATATATTGTGATAATGCTAGTGCAGTAGCAAATTTTAAGGAACTAATAACTCACAAGGCAATAAAGCACATAGAGAGAAAGTACCACATTATATGAGAAATAGTAGCGAGGGGCAATTTGTATATATATAAGAGAGACATTAAGGATAATCTAGCAGATACATTTACAAAAGACTTACCTCAGACGGATACAAGGATCATGTTCGTAGCCTAAGCTTGAGGTTGATGCTAGCCACTTCGTGAGTAAATATAATAGCTAGATTAGAATACACATTTTATACTCTGGAAAGTTATGGTATAATGTTTTTACTATAAGTAGGAGATTGTTGAAATCGTATACATAAAAGCATTATGATTGATATATTGGGAAACTTTATGTTTGATATATTGGTAATCACTATAATGACATGTAATTAACAACTTTCATCTGAATTAACAATCATACTATGCGAAAAAACACATTCAATTATCTCGTCCAGAGGGAGATCATACAATTCGTTTTAAGATCACAGAAGATTGTATATATTGTTCAACCTAGCGAGATATAAATAATTATTAGAGCTGATCAACAGTTACTGGTATGGCTGTCGGTTTAGGATGTGGCACACAAGTCCTATAAGTGGTTTATCTTGGTTGCTCTGTGTGACTGGTTTATCTCAATATATTGATAGTATCAACATTCAGATGAACCTTTCTACTTGACATATTAATGAGTGAAGATCTTGGTGACTTGGTTAGATCTAAAGTCTATTAAAGGCTGAGGGGCACGCACGAGTTAACTGTCACTTTGATTTTCCATGGTGAAGAGTCTTACATGTACTTGTATATCAAAATCTTAGGAGATGACAGTTTGTGTGGGGCTTCCTCGTGATGGATTTAGATAACCATATCCGCTATGCTAAATCCCGCGTGTTGAATTATTGATTCAAGCATAAGCAACAAGGGTTGAGTGGTAGGACTCAAGAATAATTAGAGATCAGTTAATTGCAACTAATTTCCATATGTTGAATTAATTAATAAATGTATGAAACCTTAAATATAGGGATTAACTAAGTCAATGCAACCCATTCCTAATAACGTTGTAATAAAGAGGTAGTTCAACATTAATTCTCTGGTTTCATGAATTAATGCTTATTGATAAATTTTGTTCTGGGTTCAACATGTAATTAATTAATAGGAGGCCCACTTTATTATTTGCATTTGATCTCTAGTCTAGTCAATTAAATGCTCTGAGCTCATTAAGGTTTTATCAAACCTTAATATCTTGCACTCTAAATCTATAAATAGATCAGTTCTCTCAATACCATATACAGTAATTGAATACTTCTGAAACCCCAGAGAGAACAGAGAGGCAGTGGCGGCTGCAGTAGGAAGAGAAAGAGAAATCGAGCTCTTCTAGTGCAGTTTCAATTCAGTAGCGTATTCTCACTAGATTTCCTGAACGAGCGAAGGGACAGATCATAAGGTTAGATCTGTAGGAACACATGAAGATCATCTTCTACAAAAGATTTATTATCCGTCATTCAGGTATTCTTCGAATCTATCGAATTAAATTAAATAGAAGCATACATAAGGCATTTACTGTTTGTCATGGTATTTATTTTGATGTTCCATAAAATGATTCTGGGAGTTTAAAATAATAAATGACAATTTAAATTGCTTGTTGTAGAATCAGATCGTACACTTGTTTTAGTAATTTAGATCGTCAACATTCCTGGAGACACCACTTAAGCGCGCTGCTTTCTATCGAAGTCCTATGCTGCATCCTAACAATTCCCTAACAGCCCACAAAGTAATGAACTTACCCTACATTCAAAGAACAAATGTGATATACTCTCGTTAGATAATATGCACAATGTGCGGGTAAGTGGAATGTGATTTGGTAGGACACGCATACGGTCCCGAGTCGTCAAACATCCATGCAAAATAAATCTAAGAGTAATAGAAAAACAGGGAGGGTTCAAGGACTTCAATGTGCTTATGTCGAAACCTTTGAGACTCCTCTAATCCTTCAATAATAATAAGCAACTGATATCCCTTTACTTGCGAACCACTTATCCAGTAATGTACATGTACTACTCACATCCCCTGAGCAATCCTGCAATATAGGGTCACGAATAAAAAATAATACACCTTATAAAGAGTGAGTCACGAGGATTAATAGTAAAAATACATAAAAAAATTCAAAAATGGAAGAAAGAAATAAGGAAAGCTATTTATTTTATTCCAAAAATTTATATTTTTAGGTAATTTTATCTCAAGTTTTCTCCTTTTATCAAAATTTTCCTACATTTTACTTCCTTTTATAAATTTCATCCCACATAACAAACGACATTAATTCAATGTTGATTCACGTATTTTTCTTCCATGTGGATGCCGCATCAGTGTCCACGTGGGTGTATTATTATTTTTTAAATGGTTATCAAAATGATGTCGTATCATTAATATTTGAAAATTCGGCACTTGTTGGTCCCGATATCAAAGTTTAATGCACAATGGAGATATTTTAAAGAAACTTGCGTACTATGATATACTAAAAATTCGATTAAATCTCTAGCAAATAAAGAATAAAATTTGTCTATCCATGTTCTTCTTAATTCCCCTACTTGGATTACCGGTTACTATTGTATTGTGCTTGCATCCAAGTAACTTCAATCGTTGAGTAAGTTCTAATCTAGGCAAAGAAACTAAATCTTGTCTATTAGGAATCACTAAGAAACTAAATGTTGAAATCTCAATTATCAAGGCAACACTTCACTTTACTTCTCCAAAACAAGCTCACAAACAATACGATCAAAGCTCATAAATTGATTGAATTAATAAATGAGATAGATATGATATTGGCTTAAACTTTATAATGAACCTACGTAGAATGATAGAATGTTGTAAACCAACTTTAATCCTCTTAATACTGATCAACCCACCCCATGGTATCTAATCCCTTTAGTACCGGTGAATTAGAAGTTGACGAAACAAGACTCTCAAGCTGTTATGCTATCGAATATTATCTCACTCCCAATGGTTCGTGAGTTATGGACCTACAAACTATTCCCGTACAAGGATTGGTTCAAATTTCGCATTCAATCATACTAATCAAGACATCAAAATCCACGGAATGACTGCAATCTCAATGCCAAACAATCAAGTAGTTAGTTAATGTCTACACTACTTGACTATGAAAAAGCTCTAGTATGTTGCAATTGAATAGGAGAAGGTAAACAAACATTCAATCAACTCAATAGATTCAAAACATTGTTCAACCAATATGCTGAGATTGTTTAGCCACTCATACCTTTGATTAAGCTCAGTTCAATTACTTGAGTAAATGAATCCATTACAATAGAAGGTAGAGAAGAGTATTTTCCCCAAATATTGATCTTCGTGGTTGGATCTTCAATTTCCTCTTCAATTTGCATCTACTTGGATGGATAATGCATTGATTCTCCCTTGATATGATGTTTGGAGTGAAGGGATTCGTGAACTGAATCACGAAGTCCGTTTGCCAAGGATCGTTAATTGGAATATCAAAAATAAATTGCTATGCCTATGAACAATCCTAGCATGCTCCTATATTATTATGCATAAGAAGGTTTATGCGGAATACCTGGATTGTAGAACCCTGAAGAATGAGTGTGTAGAGATTTGATCCTCGATCGTTTTCCCACGCACGAAGACTTATTCCTAACAGATCAAGGAATTAAATCTTATGAAAATAAATAAATATTTTCGAAAATAAAGAGGGAGAGAAGAAAGAAGATCCTCCTGATCTGATCTTCTGATCTGTATCCCAACTCCGATCCAAATATCTGGTGAAGATTGCCTTCGGATTCCTCGCCCGGTTGAGAAGTAGAATTTCCTCCTCGTTTCTCAGATGAGTCGATCACCACAACTCCCAAAATATGGTTTGCTGTGTGCAACATATGATCTTGTGGTGTGTTCAGATCTGAGGAACTGAGGTCTATTTATAGGAAAATACTGGACTTCTATTGGGCCTGAGTTTCATGAGCCAGACCAGGGACCAGAATGCAAATAGCAAATAAGGCCTATCAATTAATTAATTCCCATATTCAACCTAGAATATAATTAATTAATTAATATTGATTCATTCCACCAGAGAATCACTACTGTCCTACCTATTTGCTACCACGTTTTGAGGTACGGGTTGCATGGGCTCGGTTTATCCCCACATTTAAGGTTACATACATTCGTTAATTAATTTAAGCTTTGACAAGCTATTTAATTAATTAGCATCTTATATTCCTGAGTCAATCCACTCAAACCTTTTCACTTATGCTTGAACTTAATCAGCTTGCAGGACTTTAGCATAACGAACCTTTTGAGCTGCACAGGGAATGTCACCATCCTATACTGGATGTGGTTACCTAGTTCCGGTACCAGACAGTCATACACAAACTGCTATCACCCAAGATAGAGATATACAAGCTCAACTAGAGCCTTTCACTGCAACTCAAAGTGATACACAATCTGTATATACTTTCGTACCTTCATTTAGGTTTAGGATCTCATCAAGCCAATAGAGATATGGATTCTTTTAATGTCAGATAAAAGAATCAATCTCAACTTAGGTCCTTATCAATGTGTGCCCCACACCAGCATACCAAGCCATCCAAGATAAGATGCTTATTACCGCGTATGCTGCAGCCTACACCGACAGTTTATCCTGGAACTGTCTCAGCTGTGATAACCATTTATATCTCGCTAGGTCAAACAATCCATACGATCTTCCGTAATCTACTACACACCGTATGATCTCCCTACCAATGAGATAAGAGGATAATTGCATTTGCGACACATGTTTGTTAATTCAGACAGGAGACGAACATACAACATTTATGATTTCCAATATATTAACCAATCGACCTTGTACATAATATACCAATCATAATGCTTTCAGTATATAAATCCATCATGGAGATGTTAGTAAGTGATTTGGAGTGAATAACTGCCTATTTTTCCCCTAGATCTATTTCAAATATACAAAAAGTTCCCCTTAGATTCACTTTTCACGCCTTTTATAATTAGTTCCCAAGCCTACATTTTGCCCCAAATGATTTCATTTCGCCCGGAATGGTCTTCAGCTTCAGTTTTTTGAATTTTCCCGGTCGATTTCATCCAAAATTTGGTGCAGTACTGATTGTTGAAAATTTTGCTAAGTATGGATTTCGACTAAGATCAAATGGGTAGGGTCTAAATTTTCCCTACAGAGGCAAAATTTCGATCGAACCAAATTGGGTTAGGTCAAAATTTGCTCTCTGTTTCACCCCTTTGTTCTCCATGCTGCATCTAGGTCGAAATCCTCTCTAACACGTGCACAATTTGGGTCGAAATCACTCAAAAAGTTGGTTTAACATGTGGATTTATGCTCAAATGCTCACCTACACAATTCAAACACAAACAAACTCGAAAATACAACAAATCTAAACAAAAACCTATGATATGTGGGTGAAATAAGCATGAATAATCACAATAATGCATCAATAAAGTGGTCATTTCACACACATATCAAACCACCTATTCAATAAGGTTAAGTTCGAATATTATAGTGAATTTGAGATTAGGTACAGTTTGAATATACTTCAACACTTAGAGAGTGTTAAGTTTTAAAATCCTTGCCACTATCAAAATAAAATAGTAAATGCAAAAGGATTTATAGAGGTTCGAACACAAAAGTCCTACGTCCTTTCTTCACACCTTAAGTTAGGAAATCACTAAGCTTTTGGTTACAACTGGATCTCACGATCTTTCGCTAGCTGGTAGGTGTCAATGTCTACAAGTTCACTAGCTCACTAATCCAAGCCTCTGCTTATTAGACTTAGAGTGTGGGCACACCATGCAGCCTCCTTCTGGAACTTAGGAGCTTTATAGTTCTTACCCAAACTATCAAATGATTTTCTAGATGCTAGTGATAGTTATTTCTTGGAGATAGCAACAACTATCACGTTCTTACATGGAAAGTAAGAACACCAAGTAAATAACTTGTGCTAGAAAGTAACAAGTCTCATGTCCAAAGATGGCACATGGTTAGCTAAGTGTTAGTGTCGAATGTAGAAAGCTTGAGTTTCGAATTTCGCAGAGTTTGTTGCTTTATCAGATATTTGGTTTTTCAATAGTGTTCTTTCTGGGGGAACTTCGTCCATTTATAGGATGAGTAGGAGAGATTTGAATCTAGACCCATTGAGAGACATTTTGGATGTTGTCCAATCCGACGCCTCTCTTTTCTGCGAAGGACAGTATGCTCTTAAAATTTGTACTTGCTCCTGCTTTTCTGACATGGTATATTGACTTGGCAACTTTGTGTTTGAACGACTTTGCTAGTCCGAGGAATTGAGACTTGTTGAGATCTTCAGACTTTAAGGAATCTTTATTCTTAAAGTCTGGCTGTTAAGAATTCCTCTGGCTTGTGTTCTTTGTCTCTATGTGTGTGTTAGGATTGCTTGTAAACTGGTGTCCTTCAAGCTGGTGACTTCTCCTAGTTTTTCTGAAAGTATGAATTCCAAACTGGTAACCACTAGTAGCCAGATTCTTCTAACTCCTTGCATATCCTTGACTGGTGGATTAGATTACGAATCAGTTTGTCTTGATCAGCTCCATTACAACTCAATAAGTATCTTAACAGGACATTACAAGTTTTAACTATCAAGAACTAATCCAAAACAATCAACAATAAAGTAGAAATACTTCCTAACAACAATTAAAAAAATAAATGGGGAATCACACATTTGCTGATTTTTCAAGTTTTAACGAAATGATATTTAAAAATAATAGGTAGAAATTCAGGTGGACGCTGATGTGGCGACTAATTGGAAGAAAAACACATGAATTAACAATGAATTAATGTCGTTTGTTATGTGAAAGAGATTCACAAATATAATAAAAAGTAGGATAAAATCGTTTGAAGGAAAAAAAACTTTAAATAAAATTGATAAAAATACAATTTTTATAAATAAAATAAATAATTTTCCCAAGAAATAATGGAAATGATGAGAGAGAATTAAAAAAAGGAAAAAAAAATACAACTCAAATCAGCTCATTGTTTTGTTTTGTTTTGTTTTTGTTTTTGTTTTTTTTTTTTAAGCTGTTCATTGCTAATCAGGTTAAATTCCTCCATATTTTTTCATTTTTTAAACCATGAACCACTTGTTTTGATCATGTGTTGCTTCGATTACAGCTCCTTCAGTGTAAACGTGGAAAGAAAAGCTTTGTTTGAAATAATAATAATAATAATAATAATAACAATAATAATCATAATAATAAGGGAAGGTCTTAGGTTAGGCAAGCCTAAACGGTTTAGGCGGGTTTTATCCATTAACCCAATCTAAATTCATCTAATATATTCTAATTGGGGATTAATAAACCCTATTTGGGATGGGTGAACTCATTTGGGTATGGATAAAACCCGCCTAAACCGTTTACTCAACCCAAATTTATCTAATATATCCTAATTGGGGATTAATAAACCCTATTTGGGATGGGTAAACCCATTTGGGTATGGATAAAACCCGCCTAAACCGTTTAGGCATGTCTAACACAAATTTTGACATAATAATAATAATAATAATAATAATAATAATAATAATAATAATAATAATTTGCGCTTCAGCTCAAATATGACCCATTGGTTTTATTTGTTGTTTAAATTAAGAGATGTTAGAATTTCAAATGAACAACTGCTTAAAAAATAAAACAAAATTGATGTGGATGAGTTATAAAGTTTTTAAGGAGCAAGGGTCATTCTTATTTTTAAGAGTTTAGTTCATTTTATGCTCAACTCGCAAATACTTACAGCATAGAGACGATACGTTCTCTATTAATTTATCTACTCAACAGTTTTTAGGGCCTCATGAGCTCGTCGGGGCTGTCCAAAGGCCTATTGAGCATGGTCTGAGTCGGCTCTAATATCACCTCTAACATTTTGGGTTTATGAACTTACTAGGGGTGGATCTGAATTTGAAAGTTTGTGGGAACTAGACTACATTTTATGGGATTGTTCTTTATGATTTTATCTTGGGAAGGTCTAAGGTTAGGCACGCCTAAATGGTTTAGGCGGGTATTATCCATTAACCCAACCCAAACTCATTTAATATACCCTAATTGGGATTAATAAACCCTATATGGGATGGGTGAACTCATTTCGGTAGGATAAAACCCGCCTAAACCGTTTAGGCGTGCCTAACGCCAGTGTTTGCCTTCTATCTTAAATTTTAAAAATATAACTAAAATTTAAAAGAAAATTCCAAACTCGTGCAACAGTCAACCCCATAAGTCTTCATGTAGTGTCGCCCTTAAAATTGAGAATTTATACTGATATTGTATGATAGACTCAACTAGCAACAATTTAACATTCGTTCTCAATTACAAATGGATTAACCCAAATTACCAGAAGGATCCACTCTTAAAGCCATATAAATTAGTATTCCCAAGTGATAATGGGTCTATGATTTAATTTTGAAATTAGAGGATATTTTCGATTTAAGGGCTTGTTTTTAGGCTGGTGTTTTTAATTTTTGGTACCAATTCTTAGGCTTAATTTAAATTTTTGGAATATGTTGAATTATCTTCAATTATATTGCAACTTGTTGTATCTAACTTTTGAGAGCGACCGCCTCACATATGACTAGCTCAACAATAATAATTTTGAATATAGTGTGAATTTTAATATGATAGTCATACGGTTGATTGATTTTATTGTTAGAAAAAACGTGTTAGTTGAGTGGCCCAGAATTTTATATTAATGGCAAAAATTTGCATTAAGCACGCCTAAATGGTTTAGACGGTTTTATTTATACCCAAATGGATTCACCCATTTCAAATAGAGTTTATTAATCCCCAATTAAAGTATATTAGATGCATGGGTTTGTGTTAGATTAATGAATAAAACCCGCCTAAATCGATTAGACGTGCCTAACCTGAGACCTTTCCTATACTAATTAACCATTACATAATTTGATAAGACTTTCTTATAGGGTAATTTTTACAATCTTTTAAGCCCTATTTTATTATCTTTATTTTTCTTATTTTTTATTTTAGGGTTAGTTTTCTTATCTTTTAAGCTTTACTTTCTAAACAATTACAAATAGATTAGAACCCCTTAGACCTATCATATTTGTTCGGGAACTTCTTTTTTATGTCATTTTAAATTTTTTAGTTCTGTACTCTAGTTTATAGAGTCGAAGAAATTGAAGGATTGAAAATTGACAACGTGCAATTTCTATGATGCCTAGTTCTTTGTGAGAATTAAAAATTGACTAAATAGAAAATAAATAAAAACTTAAATAAAAAAGATCATAAAAAAAATTATTTGCATAAATTTCGTGTGACAGATATGATTTATTAATGTACTCCCTTCGTCCTAATTAAATAGACCTTTTTTTTTCGGCACGAAAATTAAAACCGTAAGTGTAAGTGAAATTAATATTTTATTGTTGAGTGTGAAAAAGTTGTCATTTTTGTAAAAAGACCAATTTAGTTGGGACGCCCGATTTGATAAGTGGATCTATTCTGCTGGGACGGAGGGAATATCTTAGAGTGACATTTAGAATACTATATGAGTTGGTCTTGTGAGAGACGTCTCTCAAAATTTTATTGTGAGACAGATCTCACTAGATCCATAATATAATATAGTTTTTAATTTTACTTCAACCCACTGCTTCTTCCCCTTAACACAATCAGTCAATCACCATCGCATGATCTCAACTTCAACTCGCATCCATGGCAGAAACGAAAAGCAAGCAAGTACTTGATATTTTTTCTTTAATCTCTTCCAACTATTTTAGTATTTTGGTCATCTCTTGTTGCACGTATGTCGTCATCGCAGGATCAAACAAAGGGATAGGACTGCAAGGTATATATATTAATTTCATCATTATGGAAGCGTACATGTTTTTTGCGTACCCCGCTGCTTTGAGACATAAGCTTTCTCGGAGGCCATATTTGGAAGAAATTGAAGCGAAGGATTTCATTCCGTCAAACAAAGTTAAATATAAATTTTATTTTCTTATTTTATATAAAATATACAAGTAATACATTATTTACAATTAAATAATACATCATTTCGAAATAAAAATAGCACAAAATCTTTTAATAGAAAATATTAGAAAATGAATTACATCATTTAAAATAAATGAATATATCTTTTACAATAAAAGATTACATTATTTAATAACAAAAATATAATCATTTTTGAAAAATGAATATATTATTTATGAACAAAATAATACATCATTTATATGGATTGAATATATCTTTTATGGTCAAAAGAATGCATCAATTCGAAACAAAATTTATTATTATTATTTTATTACAATTTTTTTATTAGAAAAATGCAAAAAAGCCATATCTATATCTATATATATATATTAAAACAAAACCGGGGACAAATATGTAAAATACCGTAAAATAACTAAATTAACTAAAATATAGTTGATATAACAACTATAAAATAACTAAAAAATATATATAAATATATTGTAATAGATATTCCCAAATCTTTTCACTTTCTTTTTATTTTTTCAATTATATGTCCATATATTTTTTTATATAAGGTATAAATTATTTAGATCTATTTATATATTAGTAAAAATCTATTTAGCTTGATTTTTTATTTTCCACCGTTTTTTTCTACTTATTAACACACTAACTTATTTAACTTAACTAATAATAAAATATTATTTATTTTAATTCACATATCAATTTACTTATTCTTAGCCTAATAACTATATTCCTAAAATATAGTGAAATTTAAACAGTTTTGAGATATAGGGTATCGTTTGAAACTTTAAAGATTTAATATATATTATATATTTTCATACAATATTTGTTAACAAACTATTAATAATAATAAAGGATTTCATAAAAAAATTTCATATCCGTAACATTTAAAAACAATATAAATATTATATTTCTTAATATTAGATCTACATTACATAGGATTATATATCTCTATCATATTTATGATTTTATTAAAGATTTTTTTAGATATCAATTCAACTTCTATAA
This sequence comes from Plectranthus barbatus, assembly GCA_026898455.1. Classification (NCBI taxonomy): domain Eukaryota; kingdom Viridiplantae; phylum Streptophyta; class Magnoliopsida; order Lamiales; family Lamiaceae; genus Plectranthus; species Plectranthus barbatus. Next base: position 415,720 of record JAPKLW010000180.1, read on the forward strand.
ATTAGTGAGAAATTATTAGTTTCATTTATTCTTCCAATCAAAGTTTTATCATTCACCACAGAATAGTTTTATTGTTTCATCGTGTCGCAATCTCATTTTAGTGTGATAAGTCGCATTAATGGAGTTGGCCGTACCCGGGGAGATCTTATTTTGAAGTTGAGAGTTGTCCGTTCCTACTCTCAGCCCATGTTCGGGAATCCTAATGCTGTAAGTTCATACGAGTTTGTTTTTCATGATCGAGCAGGAGACCGTATACACGGTACAATTAGACGTCAAGATTATCAGAGGTTTGACAATCCATTGATCGAAGGTGAATTATATGCTATTCGTAATATTCAAGTTGATGAGAATAAAATGAAGTTCAAAACATGCAACAATCCGTACAAGTTTGTGACTCATGCTAAGACCGAAATTGCAATAATTAAGCGAGATGACTTTCCATATCAGAAGTTTGTTTTTAGGTCATTTTCAACATTGCGAGATTCGTCCAAACTTGATGACACAATGCTATTCGGTTTGTATTTATTTATTCTACATATAAATTTATATTCTTTTTGTTTGATTTCATATTCTCTAACATATAATATTTTGAACAGATGTTATTGGCAGGGTCGTTTATACTGGCAATCCGAGAACCACAGGAACAAATGATCGTATTTCAAAAATATTAGAATTAAAACTTGAGGATTACAGATAATTAAATTTTATTTTATATTTCCGCAATATTTGAAATATGCATCAATATATTTGGTCGATAGAAATAACACTATACATAAATAAATTTTTTTGAAAAAAATATTCTAATATATTTTTAGGTTAATATCAATTTTAAAGTTAATATTTTTAATAAATTATCGCATAACAAATGCAATAGCAGAATTATCTTTTAGATCTATTATTATTTATTAGTTATCATTACCGGTGGAGTTTAATAGAAATCATTTCAATTTCATATTTTAGATTTGTTGTTTTCGAGAATCTTTTGAAAGTATTTTAATTGTGTAATTTAATTTAGTTTAATAAATTTATTAGTAAATTAGGGGCACGCACATTAAGTTTTATTTATTTTCAGTTTCTTTTGAGGTTTATTTATTTAATCTTATTTGGAGTTTTATATCAATATTTTATATAAGCATATTTAGATCCTTCGATTTTTTTTTGGTTATAAGGAAATAGATGGGGATTATGATTAGAATTAATATATTTTATATTTTTTTATAAGAATAAAATAATAAAATTAAATAATATTTTTTTAATTTTTAAATAAAGAGTTATGTTAAAAAATAATTTGTGACTTATTTGATTACTGTAAATATTATATTTCTTATTATTAGATATACATTACTAAAATAATGTTAGCTTAATTTATTTATAATATACAATTCGTATGAATATAAATATTATATTTAATATTTTTAGATATAAATTACTAAAATAATAGTAGTTTAATTTATTTCTACAAATGAATTAAATAATTATGACGTATTATTTTTAGGATTTAAAAAAATTAGATTAGTACAATTCAAGATTTATTAGCATTATATTAGTTTTGATTTACTATGATCCTATAATTTTTTTTTTAAATTTTCATTTCATATATAATTGTGATTTTGTTCAGATGCTATTCAATTTGGTATGTTCAATTCTTGAGGATCTTTGCTTCGTGATATTACAAATGGTACGTTCTCTATATTCTTGGTTTTTGTTTGGTTTTTGCAAGAATAATATTCTAATATTCTTTAATTTTTGTAATAGAAATTAATGTGGTCTCCAATGAAGTGCGAATGAAAAATGTTACTGATGTTGCATGCTCATCAATGTCTGATGTGACAAATGGTAAGATAATGTTATTTTATATTCTACATAATATGTTATTTTCTAATATTAGTTAATCATTGTAATAGGAAAATCAGTTAATCTTGGATCCAAATCGGTGCGATTATTTGGTCAGAATATCAATGGTATGTGTATGTATATAGATTTAAAGTTATGACAATAAACTAGCATATAACATTTATTCAAAATATGTTGAGAAAACTAACATCTTTAATTGCAGTGAATGTTAGTTCTTCATCTATTGTATCATCGAATTCGAATCGCAAATCACTTCGAGTTACCAGTAATGAGTCAACTGGATTTCCTCAATGTACATCAAATGAATTTGAAAAATGTATGAAAAATGCATTTCTTATACTTCTCAATTGATTTTATATGTTATATGATAAAATTATTGTTTAATATTTTTTTGTCAGTTGCGGATGTTTTGGATTTGCCATTACAAACCACATCGCATCAACATGGTGTTCCCAAGATTAATATTTCATCAAACAATGAATCTGGATGCATGTCATCGATGGTTATTGATCTGAATGAAGAAAATTCACCTGATAAAGAAGACTCATTGAGAAGTACTGACAAATTATGTGGAGCAAATATTGTGACACGATCCACTGCCAGGACTCATGTTAACATTACAGAAGGCATGTTACTCTTTTTATATATTTGATCTTTCATTTTATTATGTTTACTCCTGATAATAAGTAATAGTTTAATTTCACTCAACAGAGTATAGTGATATTGGAGATCCAATTCATGTTTGTAATCATTGTGGTGCTCTCTTTTGGTACAATGAGAGGCAACGTAAAGACTACATGCCCAAGAATCCTACATATGTTGTATGTTGTTCGAGTGGGAGAATCAAGCTTCCTGGACTTCGAAACCCTCCTAAAGTTTTACATGATCTTTTTCATGGATATCATCCCAATAGTAAACATTTTCAAGAGAATGTCCGATTCTTTAACAATATGTTTTGTTTTACATCCATGGGAGGAAAAATAGACTATACTTTAAATAAAGGTGGTTCACCCCCGATTTTTAAATTAGGAGGTCAGAATTATCATCGTATAGGTAGTTTATTGCCTAATGACGGACATACTCCAAAATTTGCTCAATTGTACATTTTTGACACCCACAACGAGATAAATAATAGAATGTTATCCATCAGGTACCTTTCATTATGTTGTTTATCATATTATTTCAAACTCTACATTTATTTTTTTGGAAAGCTTTAGAATGACTTTTTATTTTGTTACCATTCAGGGATTCAACAGATTCCAATACTATTCATGAGGGTATTGCAGTAGAACTTCTATCAATTTTGGACGAACATAATATATTGGTCAAGTCATTTAGGATGGCGCGTGATAAGATTCAAAGTAGTTGTGAGAAAAAATATCAAATTAAGGTTGCTAAGCAATAGGACAAGAGATGCAAGGACTTATAACTTGCCTTCTGTATGCGAAGTTGCTGCATTGATTGTTGGTGACTTTGATGAATCATTGGGAAAAAGAGACATACTTATTGAGAGTAAATATGGGAGAGTACAACGAATTAGTGAATTACATCCATCATATCTGGCCCTTCAATATCCTTTGCTATTTCCATATGGTGAAGATGGTTACATGCTTAACATACCATATTCAACTGTTAAGAATATCAATTCCAATGCAAGATCTGCTGTTACAGTAAAGGAGTTTTTCTCATACTGTTTTCATGAGCGAATGAATGAATCATCTCATATTCATCGATCTAGACGATTATTTCAACAATTTATCGTTGATGCATACACAATGATTGAGACATCAAGTTTGAATTACATTCGTTTCAATCAACAAAGTGTACATTGTGAGTTGTACAAGGGTCTCAATGATGCAATTTTGAGGGGAGAAAATGATCCTGCTACACAAGGCAAAAGAGTTATTCTAACGTCTTCTTTCACTGGAGGTGCTCGATATATGTTTCAGAATTATCAAGATGCTATGGCAATTTGTAAATGGGTTGGATATCCAGATTTGTTCATAACATTCACATGCAATCCAAAGTGGCCGGAGATTGTTAGATATTTGGAAAGTCGTGATCTAAATCCTGAAGATAGACCTGATGTAGTTTGTCTAGTCTTTAAAATGAAATTAGATGTATTGATGAAAGACCTTCGATACAATAAAGTGTTTGGAAATGTTCGTGCATGTATATGAATTCTCAATATTTTCAATCGTATTTATATATTTTTTTTATTTATGATTAACTCTAAATAACTATCTATTTTTTTCACAGCTATATACACGATTGAATTTCAAAAAAGGGGTTTGCCTCATGCGCATATCCTGTTATTTTTATCTAATGAAGATAAGTATCCAACATCGTCTGATATAGATAAGATTATATCAGCAGAAATACCTGACAAGGATGAAGATGAATGTTATTACAAAGCAGTATCTCAATTCATGATTCACGGACCATGTGGTACTGCTCGATTGAACTCACCATGCATGGCAGCAAGTAAATGCACAAAGAATTTTCCAAAAAAGTTATTAGAAGAGAGTTCTGTTGATCACGATGGCTATCCCCAATACAGACGTAGGGATAATGGTAGGACGATTAACAAAAATGGAGTTAATTTGGATAATGGATATGTTGTTCCACACAACAAATACCTATTGATCAAGTATGGAGCTCACATTAATGTGGAATGGTGCAATCAATCAAGATCCATCAAGTACTTATTTAAGTATATAAATAAGGGAAATGATCGAGCCACAGCTGAATTTTGTGAGAGCACAAATGATAAAAACAAGGAGAACCAGTAGATGAGATAAAGATGTACTATGATTGTAGGTATATTTCACCGTGTGAGGCAGCTTGGAGGACTTTTGGATTTGATATTAATTTTAGAGATCCACCAGTTGAGCGTTTAAGTTTTCACTTAAAGAATGAACAACAGGTGTATTTCAATGACAAAGATGAGATAAAAGATGTAGTGAATCGACCAAGTATTGGTCGTAGCATGTTTCTGGGTTGGTTTGAGGCAAACAAGAAATATCCAAAAGCTAAACAGGTAACGTACATTGAGTTTCCTACAAAATTTGTCTGGAAACAAAATAAAAGAGAATGGGTTCCAAGAAAAAAAGGTTTTTCAATAGGAAGGTGTTACTACGTTCCACTAGGAAGTGGTGATTCATACTATCTTAGGATGTTAATAAATGTGATTTGTGGTGTTGAATGCTACGAGGATATGATGCTTATAGATGAAGTTCAGTATGAGTCATATCGAGATGCGTGCTTTGCTTTGGGTTTGCTAGATGATGATAAAGAGTTCATTGATGGAATAATTGAAGCAAGTCATTGGGGAACTTCAGAGTCTATAAGACGCTTATTTTGCAATCTACTAACTGCAAAATCAATGACCAAGCCCGAAGTTGTATGGGAGATGTGTTGGACTTACCTCTCAGATGACATACTCTATAAAAAGCGCAAAGATTCTGGAAATTCAGGTATTTTCATTTTTATAATGTTTTTATGTTTTTATTATTAATTCTTGATCGAATTATACATTTTGCAGCTCTTATGTTGTCAGATGAAGATATAAAAAATTTCACTTTGGTTGAAATTGACAAAATATTGCAAAAGACTGGCAAAAGTCTTCAAAATTTTAGTGAACTTCCCTATCCAGGTCCACAATATTTCTTTGAAACTGGAAATTGTCTCATAATGGATAAATTGAACTACAATAATGAAGAATTAGCATCTGAACATATTCATTGTTTAGAAAAGCTAACAGATGAACAATGTTATGTGTACGATACAATCATGGAAAAGGTTGAATCTAATGGTCCCGCAGTATTCTTTGTGTATGGTTATGGTGGTACGGGAAAAACTTTTATTTGGAAGACTTTATCTGCTGCAATAAGAAGTCAAGGTCACATAGTTCTAAATGTTGCTTCAAGTGGAATAGCATCTTTGTTGTTGCCTGGTGGAAGAACTGCTCACTCGAGATTTTCCATTCCACTGACTCCTAATGAACATTCAACTTGCAACATAAAACAATGAACTCCCTTAGCTGAATTGATTGTCAATTGTAAACTTATTATTTGGGATGAGGCTCCTATGATGCATAAGTATTGTTTTGAAGCTCTTGATCGAACTATGAAGGATCTAATGCGGTTTAAGAATAGCTTATCATGCAAGCAGCCATTTGGAGGAAAAACAATGGTTTTTGGAGGTGATTTTAGACAAATATTGCCTGTTATAACAAAGGGAAAGAGGCAAGACATTGTCAATGCCACTATCAATTCATCATATCTATGGAAGGATGTAAGAGTTTTAAGATTGACGAAAAATATGCTGCTCCGAAATATGAGGTCTGATGTTGAAGCCTCTGAATTAAAAGCATTCTCAGAGTGGGTTGCGTCAATTGGAGATGGTGATCTGAGTGACGACGGTGATGGAAAAGGAAATGTTAAAATACCATATAATATTCGCCTAAACTTTTCTGGATATCCTATAGAGGCAATTGTCCAAAGCACGTATCCTACTACATTATCTTGCAATAATGATTTGTCATATTTGCAAGATAGAGCTATTCTAGCTCCAACAATGGATATTGTTGATTCAGTGAATCTACACATGATGGATCTTAACTCATCTAACAGTAGGGTATATTTAAGTTCAGACAGTATATGCAAATCAAATGGATTAATGAATGTGTTGACTGACTTGCATACACCTGAATATTTGAATCGCTTGAAATGTTCGGGATTGCCAAATCATGAGATGATACTCAAGGTGGGAACTCCTATTATGTTGGTGAGAAATATAGATCATTCTGCTGGATTGTGCAACGGAACCCATCTAATCATATCCAGGCTTGACAATCATGTTATTGAAGCTAAGATACTGACTGGAAATAGTTCTGGTGAAATTGTCTTTCTTCCTAGATTGACTCTAACACCTTCTGATATACGACTACCATTCAAGTTTCAGAGAAGACAGTTCCCCTTTATTGTTTCGTATGCCATGACTATTAACAAGAGTCAAGGACAATCTTTATCACATGTTGGCATTTTATTGAAGAAACCTGTATTTACTCATGGTCAATTATATGTTGCTGTTTCCAGAGTTACGACCAGAAGCGGACTTAAGATATTAGCAATTGAAGATGATAATCTCAGTGCGTCGTGTACTGCTAATGTTGTATATAAAGAAGTGTTTTAGAATATATAAAAATTATTTATTTCTGTTGTTTTGTTGTTTTATTTCATTTATTGAAAATTGGGGTAAAGAATTTCAATATAAAATTGTGCATGTTCTTGATATTAATTTTATGCAAAATTGGTCAAAGACAAAGTGCTTTAATCACGTCGCTGAGAGATCAAGGACATCTTAGTTTGTTGCAATACAAATTAAAATATAAATTATTAAATATTTAATGAATATTTTCTTTAATTATTAATTTACGTATTAATATAAATGGACAAATATAAAAAAAAAAAAAATAGTTCCGCACAGCGTGCGGGTGCCATACTAGTTCTCATGATAATACCTCCGCTTCCACTTCCTACAACAGCTCCGGCATGGAGTTGCTCGCGAACAGAGGCGAACCGAGGAGACGGTGAAGAACATTGAAGGAGGAAGAATTGAGGAGCCTTCATTTGTAGAGATTCCAACAATACCGGCATTGGAACATTTCATGGAACAGGAAGAGCCGAACATAAGCAGAGAGTATGAGGATAGGTTTAAGCGGGGAATGTCAACTTGGGAAGTAGAAAATGTTGAGGAGAGAATGGTGAGTGCATTGGATGAGTGGATCAATGAGTTTCTTGAAGTGGGGATTAGTTTGGAGAATGGCTTGAAGAATACTTCAAAGAATGAGCACTCATTCATTCAATTTGAGTTCGACAAGATAATCAATCTTACTTGGAGAGATGATAGGGGTGAAAGAATAATCGCCTTGGACAAATTGCTCCCAAGTAAATGCAGATTAAGGGAGAAAGGTGTATTAAAAACCCACAAGATTTTTGACAATGGGTGATGTGGTAAGGTCGTCTAGCTACCGACGTTAAGGAAGCGCTTGTTGGGAGGCAACCCGACCAATTTTCTTTCTTTTGTTTAATTGCTTTTAGTTGCTTTGATTATTGAATAAATTTTTAGTTTGTTTTGTTTTGTGTGTGTAGGGAGGAACTACAAGATCAAGAGGAGTGACGATGCATCGTCCACCGTTTTTGCAAACTTAGTCTCACTTAACTAAGTTTGGGGGGATGTGTCGATAGCTGGTGCCTTGGTTTATTCCTCTCCTCTCTTCCTCTATCCTAGTTTGCTTTAGTTTAGTTTAGTTGTCGGATATTGTCCTTTTATTGGATTTGATTCGATTTGGTTGTACCTATATTGATATTCTAGCTTAGATAAATGTTTTGGACTATGCTCATCTTGATGATATGTATGGATATTTTCAAGGGTTTGAGTTTTTTGAACATTGGTTTTGATGGTATGTTTGGTGGAGCTAGTGGAAAAAGGATTTATGTGTAAAGATTTTGGATAGTGGAATGATGGTGGAAAGAGGTTTTGGAAGTGAATTTGGTTGAGGATTGTTTGATTGTGATTGTGGATAGAATCATTAATGAGTTGGCATGATTGAATTATTCCTATTATGCATGGTTTTTGGTTTGGATTATTGGTTTGGTTTGAATGGTGGAGCTATTGGATATGATCTTATCATTGTTAATATTTGGTTTGTGGATAGTTAGGTGGATATGAGAGTTTTATTGGTTTGTTTTATGCTCAAGTATTTGGTGGTGTTTTTGTTGATTTAGTAGTTACAAATAAGGTCTTGGAGAAGCGGTTCGATCGTGGCTACCGATGGGTAACACATTCTATCGTTTCTCTTGCCAATTAGTTGCATTGCATTTAGATTGTTGTTAGATTGTTGTATGCATGTAGATTGTCTTTAGATTGTTGTGTGTTTGTGTGTATGTGGTGAACCCGAACTAGACTTGAGGTTTGAATCATGATTTACTTGTTGAAGTTGGATGTTTATCTTAATCAATGATAGGGTAAAATCTAGTTGTCGAAGCATGTCTTAAGTTTAACTTTTGAATTGCCGAGTTTTGTGTGTGGTTAATGCATAGGACTTGACAAAAAGCTGTGAGCTTTGAGCCATGATATTGTCATATCTATATTGTTTGTGAGTGGCAAGATTGAGAGTACGAGATCTAGAACTTGCTTCCGTTCTCTATCTATTGGCATGAGTGTGAAATAGAAAATGATCTTAGGCCATCGATTCTTAGTCCTACCTTTCACACTGGGAGTATAAGGTGGTTGTTATCATTAATTTGCCTTTCGTATCTTTGACCCCCGTGATTGAGCTTTATTGATGAATCTTCTTTGATATGATTAGGACCATATTTGGGGGGGGAAAGAGTGTATGAGGGTGAATACGGTGATGGGAGTTGGGTTTGGAATTGATTGGATTTGTATTGATGGGAAATGTTGAGGCATGTAAGATATGAAATAAAGGATTGGTTTGAATCTTAGAAAATGTGGCACCAACGAAATTTTTGGTGCAAGCGTTTGAAAAAGAAAGAAAGAGGACACCGACAAAATGAATGAATGATGGTGCAATTGAAAAATTATGAAAAAGAAGATGAAAAGAAAAAGAAAAAAAAAGGTGTTGTGAAATGAATAAGCCTCGGGGTTTGAAGTGGTTCGAAGAGAACAAGTTTGGGGGGTCTTGGAAAATTGAGAAGTTTAGTCACTTTGGCCCAAAACCACCCACCTTTTAGTTAGCCACGTTACAACCCGTGAAAAGACCTTTTTGATTCTAGAAACTAACTCGTTGTAGTATAGTGGTGAGAATGGATGCACGTCTATGGAAATCAAGCTCGATATCTTGTGATTGAGTGAATCTCATCGTCCCTAAACACGTGAGGGAGTGCTTTTGTTTCTTGTATACATTTTCGATGAGTGGTTCATGTCCTTAGCATTAACCTTGTCACAAAATTAGGTGATAATCTCGTTTTACTTGAACATGCTTAGATAATCTTGATGAGCTATGAGGTAATGCACAAGGTAGATTAACGGTTTTACTTTGTTTTGATTGAGGACAATCAAAGGTTCAAGTTTGGGGGATTATGATATGTGCGTAAGATGACCTATTTTTCGATGTGTGAGCGTGCATGTTTGTGGCCAATTTACTCCCATATCATATGCATTCTGCTTGTTTTTGTTGTGTTTTCATGTTTTTGGTGTTTGTTATGGTGTAGGATATGTTTTGGGCATAAAATAACACTTTTGGATGAGTTTTGGATGAAGATCGACCGAGCGGAGCAGAAAGGGTGCAGGGGCATTTCAGAGACTTCGTCCGACCGAGCCAAACTTGGCTCGATCGAGTCAAGCCCTTCAGAGAGGTGGCTCGGTCGAGCAACCTTTGGCTCTCCGCTCTTCAGAGAGGTGGCTCGGCCGAGCCAAACTAGGATTTACCTTGGCGGTCTGTTTCCAATTTTCAATCAATCCTCGGCGAGCCATGGATGGCTCGGGCAATCCGAGGCCCTGTTTGCTCATTATAAAAGGGGGAAAAACGGTTATTTTGATAACTTTTCATAACCTTGAATAACCACCTCCTAAATTCTCTCTACGATTCTCATATCCATCCCTTCCAAAACCTTACCAAAGGTATCAAGGAGCTAATTCATCAATCCTTGGAGAAGAATTGAAGATCCAAGGGGGTAGATCAAGACCTAGCAAATCCAATTGGCGAAGATTTCATTTTCTACTTATCAATAGTAATGGATGTATTTGATTTTAACTTTGTATTGTTACAATTGAGAGGTATGTTGCTCTAATTCAATTTGGATGTTGATTTGAACAAGGATGCATGAAGATTAGGTTTGAATTGCACTAGATCTTGTTTCTTACCTCTTAGGTGTAGGTAATAGCCAGCTTAGGAGGTAGTTGACGTGAACGCTGCAGCCAACACGCGGGCGGAATCATCGTGAATAGTGTAGATTCTTACGATTTTAGTTCAAATCCTTGTGCGGGGCTAGGTGGTAGGGCGATAATTGACGTTCTATTTGGAGTGGTCTAGGACTTAATAACATAGCTATTTGCGAGTCTTAGCATCATCAACCATTAGCTCGCCGTGACAAGGAGTTAACGAGTGTAGGGTCGATTGCTCAATCTCCTAGGGATTAAAATGTGTTTACATCAATGAATAACCTAATTGGATTAAATCTACGTTTATTTCAACATCCTATCTACCTCATTTGGTTATTTGTTTGTCTTGGTTTACCAAAGTGTGGAGAGAAGTGATTTGATTGATTTAGATTGAATGTCGATTTTTGGTTTAATTCATTACTTATTATATGTTGTTAGCATATGTTTAAATTGATTGCCTAGTTTGATAGAAATCACTCAACGATTTTATTTTGCCTAGCTATTAGACTTTGCTATAGTATCCCGGTAATCTAGCAGGCGAAGGGAAGAAGGACCTGGATTGATAATTAAACCTTGAGTGTGCAGTGAGAATTTGTATGAGTTTTTATTGCGCATCACTCCTCCAATTCTTGAATCGATTTTTCTTCATCATTTTTAGAGCAAGTTGACGTCTCATACGATCAGCTGGTAGTCAACTCAATTGATCTTTCATTTGTAAAATTTGGCTTTGATCTCCTCGGCTTATAGTTTTTCTTCACAAATAGGGAGGCATCATCTAGTTGCTTGAAGGACAATTGAGATGGTCTTAATGCCTCATGATTGTTTACCTTGTCGTTATCCCATTCATGAGCTTGGAGAGCTGCAAATAAATCCTTCACGAGGATCTTTGAGAAATATGTCTCCTTTAATTTTATCACATTGACAAACCAATCTTCCAACACATATATTCATGATGTATTCTTATTGATTTTTAATGTCTCATCCTGTATTTAATTTCTCTTCTTTTTATGATAGAGATAACCCACCCACATTTCTTGAATATTTTCAATTTTGATTGCACATTTTTTTATCCACCATTTCCTCTCATATTATCCTATTTCACATCTCCTCCTTTTCACTCACTCGACCTCCACGTCGCTCCCTCATACTATTGCAGTTGTCTCTCTTAATCAATGTTGTTTTCAAGTTGAAAGTTCCAAATCACCGAAGAGTTGAAGCGTATTTTCTTTTTTTATGTGTCATATTTTCTTCATCAATCTAGGTTAATAAATCTTTTAAACTACATTTGCATCCCCTATATCAAAATTCTCATTAGTCATGAAATCGAAACAGTTATTGACTCTATAGTGGTTGTTTTATTGTTCTTTGTCTTTTACAAAACCTTTAATGTAGGTAATCCAGATGGGGAGTTCAAAGTTACACTCGATCGTATACAGAAGCATGACCATTCTTAAAGTTGATTCAGTTGAAGATCTCTAGCTTTACTCACCACACAACTGTTTGCAGATATGTTATGAGTGTTCTATTTTTTCTATGTTGGCCAACAACTGAGAAACATCATGCATGCGAGAGGAATTTGGGAAATGAGTTCCTCTTCGTACGACAGTGGTTGTAACATTTTTTTTTTTTTTTTGGAGATAACATTCCACTTGATAAAAATTGATGGTAAAAAAGGTTGTCTTATGTGTTGTTATATATGATTTGTGGGAATAAATTGTGGATTCCTCTCGTTTCCATTTTCAAACTTCTTAATTCTCAATCGAATTTATATTTTCTTCTTTTGTGTATTGAATGCTGTTGGAGTAGTCTCAATATAACTCGAGGAAGTAGTTCGAGTGGGTCGAGGAGACTAGTCCGGTAAAGTGGGTCGAGCTGTGTAGGTCGAGGAACTCGAGGAGCAGTTCGAGTTGGATAGATATGGAAAATATATTGTGTATATCTTGTTTCCTTGTTGGACAAGATTTATCCTAATCAGTATTAGATTTTGATGGGAATAAATCTATTTTAGATAGATTTAGGTTTAGATATATCTTACCATATCTAGGTATTATATTCCTTATGTATTTAGGAATATCTCCCTATATATACCATTGCTACCCACCAATTGTAATTGTTACATACTTTGTATTTTCTTCACTATAATAATATCATCACCGAGGAGGCTTGAAGAGTGGACGTAGAGCATAGCTCGAACCACTATGATTCTTTGTGTTCTTGTATTTTCTGTTAGTTATTTGTGTCACAATCGCTTCAATTCACAACAAATTGGTGCGGTGAACGTGGATAGAGAAGGATTGCTATGGGTTCAGCCAAGTTCGAGGTGGAGCGCTTCACGGGATCGAATGATTTCGGTTTGTGGAAGTTGAAGATGCAAGCGTTGTTTGTGCAGCAAGGCTTGGACGGTGCCTTGAAGGGAGAGGCTAGGTTACCTGACACGATGACGGAACAACAGAAGAAAGACACACTGGCAAAAGCGCATAGTGCGCTGATTCTGAGTCTCGGAGATACGGTGCTGAGGAAGGTGTCAAAGGAGAAAACGGCAGCGGAAGTATGGACCAAACTGGAATCCTTATATATGAAGAAGTCCCTGGCAAATCGGCTCTATCTTAAACAGTCGTTGTATTCATTTAAGATGCAAGAGGGAAGACCGATCAACGAGCAGCTCGACGAGTTCAATAAGTTGATCCTCGATCTGGCAAATATCGATGTGGCGATAGGAGATGAGGATCAAGCATTGATGTTGTTGAGTGCGCTGCCAAAGAGTTATTCGAACTTCAAGTAAGCCTTAATGTATGGAAGAGAGTCATTGACCATGGATGAGGTTCAGTCTGCTCTAAGTTCGAAGGAGTTAAATGAGAAGAACGAGGAGCGAGAGAACTCTCATGGAGAAGGCTTGGTGGCTAGAGCGGCTCGAGGAAGACCGAAGATGAGGAACTCCAACAGGGGAAGTTCGAGGTCAAGGTCGAGGCCAAAGCCAGGATCACAGCAAAAGGTCAAGTGCTTTCTCTGCCAAAAGAAGGGACATATCAAAAGAGATTGTCCGGAGAGGCAGACAAAGCAGGAGCAGAAGCAGCAAGCGGATGTAGCTATTGCTGAGCAGGAATATGACTCTGGAGAGGCATTAGTGATTTCGAATGAGCGCTCGGAGAGGGAATGGATATTGGATTCAGGTTGTACATTCCACATGACACCTATTAAATCATGGCTTGAAGGGTTCGAGGAGCAGGAGAACTCGAGTGTTCTTCTAAGTAACAATAAACTATCCAAGGTGGTTGGAATGGGTTCGGTGAGGATTAAGATGCACGATAATAAAGAAAGGGTATTTCGAGGTGTAAGGTACGTTCCGGAGCTTAAGAGAAACTTGATCTCTTTGGGGATGCTCGACGAACTGGGTTACACAATCAAGATGGAAGCTGGGACTTTGAAGGTGTGCAAAGGATCCCTGGTCTTGATGAAAGGAGCTCGAAGAAATGGAATATACACTCTGATGGGGAACACGGTGATCGGGGAGGCTTCGATAGTGTTGGTTGACAAGTCAGTACTGTGGCACAGGCGACTCGGTCACGTTAGTGAGAGGGGGCTGCAGGAGTTATCGAAGCAAGATCTGTTGCTCGGGGATAACATCAGAGAGCTGGATTTCTGTGAGAATTGCATCTATGGGAAATCTCACCGGGTAAAGTTCAGAGTAGGTCGAGAGAGAGCTCACCGGGTCAGTTCGAATGGAGGAGCGAGGTACTTCATGAGCTTCATTGATGATCACTCAAGGAACGTGTGGGTCTACATCTTGAAGAATAAGAGTGATGCTTTGGAGACCTTCAAGAAGTGGAAAGTGCTGATCCAAAATCAGACTGGAAGGAAGGTGAAGAGGCTGCGAACTGACAATGGCCTTGAGTATTGCTCGAAGGAGTTCGAGAGGTACTGTTCGAAGCACGGTATTGCGAGGCACAAGACAGTGGCTGGAACACCTCAGCAGAACGGATTGGCAGAGAGGTACAATCAGACGTTGGTGGAAAGAACGAGGTGCATGCTATTCGGTGCGAAGTTACCCAAGTCGTTCTGGGCAGAAGCAGTGACTACTGCAGCTTATTTGATCAACCGGTGCCCCTCGACTGCACTAGGTTTCAAGTCATCGGAAGAAATATGGTCTGGTCATCCTCCGGATTTTAGCAACCTCAGAGCTTTTGGTTGCGTGGCTTATGCGAACATCAAAGGAGATAAGCTTGGGAGGAGGGCATTGAAATGCATATTCATTGGGTACCCCGAAGGTGTGAAAGGGTACAAGTTATGGTGTCTCGAGCCGGATGTAAGAAAGTGCATCATTAGCAGGGATGTTACGTTCAAGGAGGAGCTGGTAGGAGAACTGGATAAAGGGGCCGAGGAATGGGAAAATATCTCTGAGAAACAAGGTGGTGCTTCGGAGGAACAGTCTGACAAGGTCGAAGGAGATAGATCAATTGCTGAGATTGAGGTGGAGCCGACCAGTGGGTCGAAGAGAGTACCTCAGGTGGATGGCGAGATCGAGGTGGTTCGAGGGTCAGGTGCACTTCAAGATTATTATCTCACGAGAGATAGGGAACGAAGAGGTGGGACGGACGAAAAAGGAAAGTGGGACAATTGAGGTGGGACGGAGGGAGTAATTTATTAAATAGATTATTATTAACTCATATTTTTCTATTGTTTCATTATTTAACTCATTTTTGTTTATTCAAAGATTAATCAACATAAATACAAATTTCCTGTTAGTTTAAGTGTTTGAACTCTTTTCCTTGTGATTTTCAATTGAAGCTCCTGTTGGAAATGAAGGGAATGAACTTTGGGGAAAGAGTTTTTGAGAGAGAAGAGAGTAAACTAGAGAGAGTGGATGGAGAAGATTTTGGAATTAGCATCATTTCATACTTTGTATTCACCATTCCATGTATGTAACATATTTGTGCTATTCTATTAAATTAATAACAAAACTATAATCAAGATAATTGCAATCATTAACAACCCTAAACAAATAGGAACTTAGAGAAGGAAAATTATCTTTAATTTGAATTCAACATACATTGATAAATTAATTCAAAACGCTATTAATTCTCTTTGTGGGAGCTCTCCAATATGATATATTTCTTCTCGCACTAGAATGTTCACCACTCGAGATATATTTGACGAAAACTCACCATTCATCTTGTCTAGCATCTAACAGCAGCAGCCGCAGCAGCAAGATTCTTGATTATCATTGTACGGCCTCTCAATTCCACCAAACTCTACACCTTCTTGATCTCTCAAATTGGGTTCCTATATGATGGATTTGTACATTAAAAACATTATAATTATTATATTGTAAACAATTTTGTTTAATATATTGGCAATCATTATCGCCGTTTTATAATATTATTCTCGTATCTTGATTAACAAGCATATATCGCAAACAACTTTATCCTCTTATCTTGTCGATAGTGAGATCATACAGTGTGATGTAGATCACACAAGATCGTATGAATTGTGTGACCTAGCGAGATATAAACAGGTATCACAGCTGAGATAGTCTCAGCAAAGACTGTTGGTTTAGGCTGCAGTGCATTCATTATTAAGTAGCTTATCATGGTTACTAGATGTGCTTATACGTTTGGTACGTATTGGTAGGACCTCACATAGATCGATTCTTTTACTGACATTAAAAGAATCTTGATCTTGACTATATCTAAAGCCTTATGAAGGATCCAAAAGTATACACAAGTTTGTGTGTCACTTGGAGACTCTATGATGGAAAATCTTACATGTACTTGTATATCTGCATCTTGGTTGATAGCAACTTGTGTATGTTTTCTAGATCTATAATTAGCCAACTATATCGAGTATAGGATGGTGATATTTCTTAAGTACCTCAAAAGGTTCATTATGCTAAAGTCCTGCAGGCCGATTAATTTCAACCTTAAATGAAAAAGGTTGAGTTGTTTAACTTAGCAATAAAAGATATTAATTAATTTGTAGGCTTATTAGAGTCTAAATTAATTAATTAATTAATGTCTCTAACTTTAAATATGGGGATATACCGAGCTCATAAAACCCATTCGTCATAATGTGGTAACAAAGGGGTAGGTCAATATTGATTCTCTAGTGCCATAAATCAATACTCCCTCTGTCCCAGTGAAGTAGTCCAATTTTTTTTTTGCATGGGAATTAAGGGTTGTGAGTGTAGTGGAATTAATATTTTAGTAGTGAGTGTGAAAAAAATTGCCATTTTAGGAAAATGAGACAATTCTATGGGACAGACAAAAAAGGAAAATGAGATTACTTCAATGGGACAGATGGAGTATTAATTAATTAATTGTATTATGGGTTAAATATGGAAATTAATTAATTTAGATTAATTAAATTAGAGTCCTTCTTTGTTATTTACACGTGCGCTGGTCCATGGTCTGGCACATGAAAAGCTCAAGCCCAATAGGATTCAGAATCCTCCTATAAATAGCACTTCAATTCCTCAAATGACGTGTTCATAAATTGATGTTCAACAAACTATATTTTCTGGGAGTTGAAGGGCGATTTTCATCTGAGAGGAGGAAGATATTCTAATTCTCGATTGGTGCAATATCCGGAGGGAATATTCACCAGATATTTGGATACGAGTGAAGGGCGATTTTCATCTTAGAGGAGATTCTAATCCTCGATTGGTGCAACATCCGGAGGGAATCTTCACTAGACATCTAGATATGAGCGAGGGATACAGATCAGAAGATCAGATCTAGAGGATCTTCTCTAATTTTCTTCCTCAATTTTTGATTTTATTATTTAAAAAAATAAAAGATTTAACTCTTCCTCTTGTAAGTTTGAATCTTACTGCGTAAGAAGAATTCAAAGGTCTAATCCCTGCACACAAGTTCTGAGATACTATTGTCCAGGTATTCCTTATTCCTTATTCTTTGCATTCGATTTTAATAGGAGAAAGCTAGGATCAATCATAAGCGTAGAAATTTATTTTTAATATTCAATTATCGTTCCTTGATATTCAGATTATGCAATTCAATTTGCACGTAAAAATCTCTTCAATTGGTATTAGAATCAGGTTCGATTACTAGCTTTATCGGTAAAAATGATACTGTATAGGATTTTCATGATTATTATAATTGAATTGCAATGGATGGTTTCTTGTTCGTCGTGGTTTCTCGAATTAATCCACCTTATGGATTCATTTTTTTCACCATGAGATAAATCTGTGGTCTGATTTATTTCAATTGCTGTAGTAGGATTATTTCCTTTGTAAATTTCAATTGTCAATCTGTAAATTAAAAATGAAGACATGAAGAATGAGAAAAAAATACAAAGAACGAAGAACACAATGCAACACTAATGAGCATGAAGATAGGAAACGGTGACGCCGTGAACGTTCGGCACGTGAAAGCGAGCATGAGTGTGGGGTTCACATGTAGTATCTCGACGACAGCTCAACGACGGCACGAGCATGATAGCAATGATGGAACGAAAA
Organism: Plectranthus barbatus; assembly: GCA_026898455.1. Classification (NCBI taxonomy): domain Eukaryota; kingdom Viridiplantae; phylum Streptophyta; class Magnoliopsida; order Lamiales; family Lamiaceae; genus Plectranthus; species Plectranthus barbatus. The sequence continues at coordinate 433,955 of JAPKLW010000180.1, forward strand.
TGGTACTGTGAATACCGAGCACATGAAAGCGAGCATGAGTGCGTAGACAACTACAACATCAGACAAAGAAGGCCAAGCACGCACGTGGAGAAGCATCAACCAGTGGTGGGCGGTGCATGGCGGCACCACAGCACACTGTGAGTGATTCATTGTGCGCAACAAGTGCGGCCTTGTGTGCACGCAGGTCATGGCTCCAGGCCACCCCAGTTGTGGGGTCCAGTGTATCAGACGATAGGTGCGGCGATCGCGGAAAGGGAAAATATTAGCACGTGTGGCAGCGTGAGGCAACGTCGTGAGCCCGCGCGGCAGAACCTTAGTGATTGTTGTGCGAGGCAGCATGCCGCACCTCATGCTCACTGTCATCAACTGGCGATCATTAGAAGAGGGAGTCATGCAACAGGCGTAGGCGCGGAGGAACCCTTGTTCGAAGTTTTGTTATAAATTCCTTCCTTATATGATGTTTTGATGAGTCATACATAAAATTAGGTTATTTTGTCTCTAGCTAGATTAGCTCAAACTTGAAATGCCTTATACATGTATTATCGAGTTGTAATATGTTAGGAAAAATGTTAGAAATATTATAACCCTTTGATCTCAATTGTATGCATTTTGGTTTTGGTGCATCAAAGCTCAGTCAATCTAGTTTCTATCAACCTAGAATCGAGTCAAATTGTAAAAAATCTTGTATAGAAACACTTACTCGAGTTGTAATAGAACTAGAATAAAGGATCGAAGAATGCTGAAGGAATCAGCATAATTCAAGATTGCTAGAAACGCTAGCAAACTCATGAAGAATGTTGGAAGCGCTTAAATACATGCTGAAGGAGTACAAGCTGTTGCTGAATCTCAGCAGGACTGCTGAGATATCAGTAGACTATCAACTCCCTGCAAACGCATAACAACAATCATCACACAATTCAAATTCGTGAAATAGAAGGATCCAAATCACTAGGAAACCCGACGAATCAAAGAGAAGGACAATCAACAGACACAAGGAAGGTTTCCAGATTCAAATTGAAAGATCTCTTCTAAAAAAGACGGTTAATACAAAAGGAATGCCAATCAGAGACGAAGGAGACCTGAAGAGTCTCTGTGCTTCACATGAAAAGAAGGACAAAGATTGGCGAGCATACACTCTGTGTCTAACGTATAAGATTTAAACAACCATTTGAATTCCACCTATAAATAGGTGATAGCGATATGAGTTTGAGAGTGTTGCCATAAAATCTACAACAGAGAAATTAGAAAGATCATAATACTCTCAAGCGAACTCACATCCGAGCATACATCTGATCGAAGCTTTACACAAGCTTTCATATTTAATGCTCGAGACCTCTGAAGTATTACTTCTAAGGTTATCTTTGAGATTCTTTCTATCCTAGAAAAAATCTAGCAATCACCTTGCTCTGCAAGTGTGATTATCACAGGCTATTGCTAAACAAGGAAAGGTTCAGGGAAGAACAATAAAACTCCCAAGGTGGATGTCCAAAGAGAAGGGAGGTTTGTCCTCACTCTAAGGAGTGTCAAAGTGATGATTTAAGATCGAGATACTTGAAGGTGCGCGCTGACCAGACGGAGGAGCTGCTCAATGTTAGAGATCAAGCATGGCCTTGTAATCAATCAATAATGAAATTTCAGTCAGGAGGACTGAAGAGTGGACGTAGAATAGTTGTTCGAACCACTATAAACCTCGTGTTCATTTACTACTTTTATTTCGTTACGCATTGTTAACTTTAAAACTTAACACACCAAGTGTAGAAGTATAATCTACAATAAACCTAATGAATGCTCGAGCTTAAATACATTTGATAAACACTTGCTAGTCGTTACCATAGCAAGATAAGTGAAAGATATTATTAATACTTCCACTGCAAATATAGATACTCTGACCGGGGACCAACATAATAGAAGCTAATAACAAGCTTTAGGAGATTTGCAAGCAATGTATTCAACAGAAAAAAAGCTTTTTTGAGATTGTTGGCACTTTACCAGCAAGGCATCTTTATTTGGAGGCCCACTGTAGAAAAATATTAGATTTTGAAACCTATAGTGGGAGGCCTAGTTTGAAGATTTGTTAAATTAAATCCCAACTTGTAATAGTGTAGGATTTTATTTTCGTATTGCTTCATAGAGGGCCACGAGGACTATTTTATTTATTTTTTATCTGTTCTCATATGCTATGATGTGGTTTATTGTTTGCACTTTATCCAAGCATGTTATAGATAATATGAAGCATGTTTACTGTTTTATTATTTATTTTCATAAGCATGTTTATGCGATTTATTTTAATATAATTAAATTATAACTATTGTTGGTCCCGGATTATCAGGGTATAACTTGGCAGCGGAAACTGTGTTAATTCGTTTCTTGCGCTCTGCTGGTTACTCAGCTGACTGGGACCTTGTCAGCTGGTAAGTCAACTGGCACTCTGAGTACTCAGCTGACTGGCAACTGGCTCGTCAGCTGGTAGCTCAAGACTTAGAATATTTTAGGTCTTGTTTGCACAGTTATATCAGTTTTCAGATATACACCATCACTTGGGTGCTGGGTTTTAAATCAGTATGAAATGCAGAAAGCTGATAAAAGACAAAGGATTTATAGTGGTTCGATCAACTGATCTACGTCCACTCTCCAGTCGTAGCACTGGAAATTTCACTAAGAGTAATCGGGTACAAGCGTCCTACGATCTATCTCTAGCTGGTGAATGCCTCGTCCACCAGTTCACTAGATCAACCGCTTCCGGCCTTGTCCTTTTTCAACTCTGATCAGCTGTTGGAGTGCGAGCACGTCACTTCAACCTCCTTAGCTGACTGCGTGGGTGTTTAGTTCTCCCAAGAACGTGTCTTCTCAATACGGCAAAAAGCCCGTAATAACTCAAGTGCTGGCTGGCACAAGAGCTGCTGTGAACTTCCTCGGAAGAGAAAGAACACCAAAGAGATCAATAACTTACAAGCTGGAAGCTTGAAGTCTCGTGTTTGAATAAATCAACACACGGATAGCCTTTAGAGAGGCCTCGAAAGAGTTCTGCTTGCTTGCTTTAGCGTAATGAATTTTCAGTCTTTCGGTAGGTGAAGAGTATTGAATGTTGATGGAGCAAGCGTCTTAAATGTTGGTAGCTCCGACCTATTTATAGACGCAGGATCCCATTCAAATTTCTAGCCGTTTGGACTCATCCGGAAAAGGTCTCTGTCCTCGCATGTCCTTCTGACGGCGGCAGGTAGGAATTTCCGGAAAGCGTCATGCTTTTGTCCACTTTATCTGACATTGATCTCTTTATGTCAGAACGGCACTATTCGTCAGTACGAGGAATCGGAACTGGTGTCTTGAACTGATAGACTTTAAGGTATCCTCCCTTAAGTCATACTTTGTCAGTTTATTCCTCAGACGAATCTTCTTTTTGTCTCTAAGACTCTGGGAGAGCGAATCTTGAATTCTGCTGGTAACATCCGACTGGTAGAACATTCTGGTGATCTTGTGCTGGCAGTCTCTGCTGGTGACTTGCGTTGGCACAATCTAAGTCTACCAATATGTCTGATGTTAACTCTTGGAATCTCCCATAACTGGTGGCTTCACCGCTGGTGAACAGTGTCAGTGAGAACACATTCTGCTGGTGAGTTTTGTCAGCTCCCTACTGATGAAAACCTTCCCAACTGGTGAACAGTGACCAGCCAGTAGCTCTTCTCATGCTGGTGAACAGTGTCAGCACGAGTCTTGTCAGTCGCTTGCTGGTGAGACTTCTCTCAACTGGTGAGTACATCTCATGCTGGTTATCAGTAGCCAGCATGAGTCTTGATCAGCTGCGACTTACAACTCAAAAGACCTAAACAGGACTTTACATTTGAGACTAGAGCTATCTAGAGACAACTGACGCTGGTAGGACTTAGGATTTGATCCACCAAAACACCAAACTAGAATCTAAACAAGTAGCTACTGGGGAGAGGAAACTTATCCAAATTTCCCAACAACTATGAATTCAAAATTCATACTCGTCGTGATGGAACTTTAGTAATGTTATAATTTATAGCAACAGGAAATAATGTGTGCACAAATGAACAAACATTCAAACCTTATGAAGTAATTCACTAAGAAATTTTTATTCAAGACCTCCACAAATCGATCTCTTATTGGAAGTAAATAATTCAATAAGTAAATGTCAACATGCATAGCTGGCTTATTTATTATTCATAAGTTCTGATATATGAGATTTCTTAAAACAAACATTTAATTCACGTGAGAAGTAGGAGCCTATACGTAAGCATCTACATGTGTAGCTTGTGTATTCGGTCTTTCACAAGTTCTCTAGGATTGAATTAAATGAGAAAACTAATTTATAAATATCATGCATCATGGACCTCGTGTTCATGACAAATTAGATTTTTATAAGAAAAGTTAGCCTTGTGGTTTATTTGCATAGATGTTAGCCAAAGTATAACTCATTTATGATGTCCCTGCTCAGTAGGATAACATGGTCTTAGTATATCTTCGATTACTAATTCCATTAGACTAAGAAAACTGACATGGATTGGAATTACAAGACTAGAATTGAAAGATGTAGCCTGGTTGAGTAATCTTATTGTAAACGTACACATGTGCGGCTTGCAATTAAATTACTTGGGCAATTGGAGGAAGCAACTGATTGTTCCTCTCGAGGTCTCTTTCCAGATTTAGTTGTTGGAGTTGTGCCCTCATGTCTTGGACTTCCTGGAGAAGCACAACTTGCTCCTCTGCAGTTAGCTTTGGTGGAGGTGGTTGAACAATTGGCGGTGGTACGTTATCGTCCATCGCTTGATTACTCGAGCTTTCCTGAGCACGCTTATTCCTTCGGATATTTCTGCAAGTGGCTTCAATGTTCGAGTAATAATAGAGCGGGTCCTTTCCTTTAGCTCTCGTACTCATGCACTACCTGTACAACAAAGGAGGTAGTGAGGTAAGACTTAAAATAAAACGAAACAAACTGAATTTGAAAAGCTGAAATTCTGAAAACACTACGGCGTCGATTGACGACTATTAGCGTCGATCAACGTGGAAGTGATAACTGCATCGATCGACGTGGGTATCACGTCGATCGACGTGAACAACGAAAGTACGAAAATTCAAAGAAAAGTACGAAAATTACAGCCTAAATCAGTATTTCGATCACAGAATTAATAGTAAGATTATTTTTATTCAATCCCCGGCAACGGCGCCAAAATTTGATCACTAAAATTATTTAACAGTGACTTAGGAAAGCTAATAATATAGTGGCAAATAAAATTATCGAATCCCAGAAGAAAGAAGTAACGAAAAACCTTAAATACTAAAACGTAAGTTCTCAAAACACTGGTTAGGAAAATCAAATTTTGGTTTTGTTGTTTCGAAAATCGTAATACTTGCAAATTAAAATCAAACAGAAAAATAAAATACTTTTGATGAAACGATTATGAGAAGTACAGATTCCAGGGATATCTACCTATCAAGTATGACATGTATGAATAAATTGATTAATTCCCAATTTTATTCCTCTTCGTTGTGAAACATCAGAAAAAGTATTATGAACTTCTTTGTCGGACAATTCATAAAGTAGATTAATTAATTACCTATCTCTGCCCGGTCTGAAGATGAATTAATTAACTCCATAATTCTACGAATCTATTCCTATAACTTATCTCCTTCAGTTACGGCAAGAAATCAAATTATATTGTGAAAATATCTTTCCATTGAAAACCTTTACAGTTACATCTTAAGTAATCAACTAATTAATCATAAGATGTGGCCAGCAAACTCAAGATTATGAATAAACACATATTTCACAAACTACAAAGGGAAAGGGAAAATAATTCAATTAATCAAACATGCATACATTGATAATTCAAAACCCTAGAATCTGAAGAGAGATTTAGCTACACATATTCATAGTAATATTCATCATAGAAAAATAAAACCTGAATTGCATAAAAACTTGGGTCTGAATGTCTTCCCACAAAATTTTGTCTTCAAACATAAACTCTAAAACACTTGGAAATCTCTAAAAATCTTCAACTCTAAAATCTCTTAATTGCTATATTGATTTCAACCCTTAAATTTGAATTTCACATGGCTATTTATAATAATGAAAGATGTATCAAACAGCATCTAGGATTAGATATGTCTCTATCTTCAAATCAGGTTCAGATTAGGAAATCCCGCAGTCGCGTCGATCGTTGGAGATCAGCGTTGATCGACGCCCTTGAAACACCCTCGTCGATCGATGCACACCTTGCGTCGATCGACGTGAGCTTTGTTTCCGCAGCTTCCGTCGATCTCACCTTCATCTCGTCAATCGCTCCACCCAGATGTCTGCGTCGATCGACGTGCCCTGGCGTCGATCGACGTAGACCTGGAACTTCGAGCACTTTTCTGATTCTTCTCTGTTTTCGACTAAAAACCTGCATGATTCACCAAACACGATATTACGAGCACAAAACCCAATCCATGCACGAAAAAGACACTAAAAACAGTCTGAACATCACTCAATCAGTCAAAGAACAATTAGATAAGTTGGTAAAAACACTAACTTATCAGCAACAATGTTTTTTTTATCATAATGTTATAATATTGATTGTTACAATAGTTTACGATTTTGTTACTATATATATTTATTTATTGTTTTCATATTTTTCTATCTCCAACATTATCAATATCTTGGCTCAAAACCTATTAACTGATCCTAATTTCATGGAATAGAAAATGCCACTAGGATTACATTCTTGTTGCGGAGAAACACAATTTTGTCTTTTCTGAGCCGTGTTCGACGATTCCTAATGATGATGTGACAGATGAGGAGTTGAACTACTATAACTAGTGGATCAAGTCAAACAATGTAGTTAAATACAATATGATGACTACTATGTCCAAAGTGCTTCAACAGCAACGTCATGCTTATAATAATGTTGTTGACATTATGGACAACCTCACTGTGACTTAAGGGGAATTAGATTTAACGGTCAAATTAAACCTCATGAGGAAAATTGTGAGTAATGAAATGATTGATGGTAGCTTGGTAAGAGAGCACATGGTCAACATGACTCATTTTATGAATGAGCTCATGTTGCACGGTGGTGGTATTACTGGCAAATCACAGTTGATATCATACTAAAATCTCTACCTAAATTCTTTGAGAACATTAGGTTGAGTGTTGTCATGAACAAGAAAGAGTATACTCTTAACGAGTTGCTCAATGACTTGATAGTAGCCGAATCAGTCAGTTTCCCACAGAAGGTTATTTTAGCTACTTCTGGAACTCATCCTATTGCACAAAATGGAATTAAGCGCAAGAGAGTGACTAAGAAAAAAAGCTAAGGGAACCACTACTAGGAGAAAGTAAAAAAGGTTTCATGGCACAACTTTGAAGAAGGATAAGTGTTTCAGATGTGGCAAGAATGGTCACTGGAAGAAGGATTTTGAAGTCAAGAAGATTGGACAAGGTACGTCATATGCATATATAACGGAAACATGTTTAACATTCGTTTCTACTCATTCATGTGTAGTGGATACATGAGCTACTGATCATGTTTGTTATACTTTGCAAGAGTTCGTGCCGAATAGGTAACTAAATCAACAGTAGTCATTGGAGATTTTACTTTATGCTTTGAAAATAATTTTTTGATTTTGAGAGAAGTTTTGTTTGTGCCGGTTTTTCGGAGAATCTTGATTTTAATTTTCTAAGTTATTTTCATATAGATATTCATTTATTTTTTATAGTACAGTTCTATCATTGGTAATAATAATATTATATATCATGGAATGCTTATTGATTCTATCTACATTCTAAATTGTATGCATAAATCTTCTGTGAATGTTGCATCTAATTCATCTAATAATAATCATTTAAAGAGAAGATTTTCTTCTTTGAATAAGGATCAAACATATCTTAAGCAGTTGAGACTCTGCCGCATCAGTCTAAAAAGGATCGAGTGACTAGTAGATGATGGGATCTTGGACTCTGTCAAAGTAGTACCTCATCAAGTCTGTGAATCCTGTATAGAGGGAAAGATGATTACCAGGACTTTTAAAGCAAGTGAGACTCGAGAAGATGGTGTGTTAGAACTGATCCACTCTGACTTATGTGGACCTATGTCTACGTAAGCTCGTAGAGTGTATGAGTATTTTGTCAATTTCCTTAACGATTACTCAAGATTTAGATATGTCTACCTGCTTCACTACAAGTCTGAATGCTTTAAGAAATTCAAAGAATTCAAGGCAGAAGTAGAAAAGAAGCTAATCTAGACTATCAAAGCACTCCAATCTATCATGGTGGTGAATACCTTAGTAACGAGTTCTCGTAGTACTTGTTAGACCATGGGAATACATCACAGTGGACTGCACTAGGCAACCCTCAGCAGAATGATATATCAGAAAGAAGAAATAAAACACTCTTATAAATGGTTAGGTCTATGATGAGTTATGCAAGCTTGTATATTTCATTTTGGGGTTAAACCTGGGAAACAGTGACATATGTACTTAACCTAGTACCTTCGAAACCAGTTCCAAAAACTCCTCTAGAACTCTGGCATGTGAGAAAACCTAGTTTTAACCAAAATGAGATTTTGGGATTGTCCAACCTACGTGTTAACAAAGGAACCTGATAAATCAAAAAGTAGTTGTAAGTTAATGTTGTTTGTAGGATACCCCTCACAAATGAAAGGTGGATACTTCTATTGTTCCGAGGATAAGAAAGTCGTTGTTAGTACTAGTGCAAGATTCTTGGAGGACGAATATGTAAGAAACCATAAATCAAGAGTGAAATCATTTTCCATGAAATTTGAGGAGATGAAGCGATTCCATTGAAAGTGTAGATTCACCTAGTACTGGTGAGAGACTAACAACACGACGACCAGTACAAGGTGTAGAACCACAAGGTATTGCACCATCTACTAACACAACTCAGATGCATTGTTGTAGTGGAAGGGTTGTTCAACAATCAAAAAGGTACATGTTCGTGGGAGGGTATTCTCACTTGATAAAAAATAACAGAATGGATGATACCGACTTATGGACGGGCGATGAGGTTGTATCTAACAAAAAACACAGACAAGTAGCATGTCACCATGGATTCAAAAATAGAATCCATTACCGCTATCGATGTATACCATAAAACCGATCTCCCAGATGGCTTTCGAGTCATATGCTGCAAGTGGTATACAAAAGGAAGAGATGAGAGAGTGGAGAAATAACAGCTTTTAAAGCTGGGTTAGACGTGATCAGAAAGATGGGATAGACTATGATGAAACCTTCTCACCGGTAGCCATGCTCAAATCTATTCGGATACTTCTTGACATAGTAGCACATATGAACCTAGAAATATAGCAAATAGATGTCAAAACTAGATTTTTAAATGGTTCCCTTGAGGAATATTTTGACATCTATATAAAATAGCCAAAATGACAGGATGGCGAAGAACATCTTACCTGAAAGCTTAAGAGGTCCTTGTATGGACTCAAGCAAGCTTCATGTTCATGGAACTTATGATCACTGGTATTTTAACCAGGTTAATTATAATATAGTTGCCAAATAAATTTATAACCCGGAGTGTCGAACCTACATGGAATGTATATCGAATTCATCCTATATACTAATTATCATTTCCAAATTCTTTTGTTTAAGCAACTTTGTTGGGAATTATTCGCAAATTCCTCCCTTAGATCATTTTGTAAAAGGTTTTGTTGAATCAAAGCCTTAGTAGATTGGTCGATCATTGTTGAATTCTAGCATAGTCTAGCTACTCTTATGTAATGTCCTGTTTAGGAAAAATATCGAGTTGTAATAGATTAGGAAGTGCCTGAGAAGATTGTTGAAGGATTCAACAAATGGAACAAAGAAACCAATTCAAGCAACTTCGGGATTCTAGAAGAGTTCTCAGTAGATGGTAGCTGCTAGAGAAAACAGCAGACAAGAACGATTGCTAGAGATGTTAGTAGTCAAGTGCTAAGAAGATTGGTTGCTAAGGCGTTAGCAATCATATGCTAAGGAAGAGACTGCTAGGAGTCTTACTCAGCGGTCAGAAGTAAAAGGTAGCAGAGTGCTAAAAAGCTAGCATACAAGCAGATTGCTAAGTAATAGCAATCAGCAGTCAAGACTTAAATGCTGAAATACGCATCTGCTGAAGGAGTCAGCAGATCAGAGAGCAGATTGCTAGAAGAGCGTAGCAATCAAAAGGCTTAGCAGATCATTCCAGCATTCTCCGAGAATGCTAAGCAAGGATTATATCTAGCAACGATCGCTAATATTACTGTTCTGACAAAAGTACAAGCAAATGACAAAAGCTTTCCCAAAGTAGGTCGGAAAGTACTGTACGACGCCGGAAAGGAAAGATAAAGTTGAAGGTCTTTTGGACGAAGAAGCCGTTGTGTCTAACGGGTATGGAGATTCAAAGTTTAAATCTCCAGGTTTAAAAGTCGAAGTCCAAAAAAGAGAGACGACAACTGCTTAACTACTGCTTCGATTAACTTACGAACAAAGGAACCTCAACCACGACTGAAAAGGCATTTTTTGTGAGATTCCTTTGAGGAGCGAAAAGTGAGAACGTAGTCAGTTGAGAGCACGAGACTTATATCATTCAAAGCTCTCAACAACCGTACTGTCCCCCACTTGAAGATCTGACACTACATTGAAGAGATTCATTGACTTAGTTCAAGAATCCAATCATTGGGATAACTTCCATCCTAGGAAGCATCCAACAGTCACATCTCTGAAAAGAGATTGACTCCGATGGGCTATTGCCAAAACCAGACAAGTTCGGAGAGAACTATAAAATCTCCATTACAGCGAAGGACAAGTTATACGAAGGTGCGCCCTTGACTTGCCTGGAGCTGCTGACTAGAAGATTGAAGCATCGGAGGATAGCTTTGTAGTGGCTAGGTCGAAAGTTCACTACCTGCTATAAGTGTTCGGCGATTCCTTGTACTTCAAATATCTTTTTAGTGAATTCTCAACGATACGGCTGAGGAGTGGAACTAGATCTATTAGATCGAACCACTATATATCTTGTGTGCATTACTGTCTATTACTTACTGTTTGTGTGTTGTGATTTGAAACTTAGCAACGATAGTTGCTAGAGCACATACCTGTAACAAACCCTAAGTACGACTTCGAGCTAAACATTTTTAACAAGAACTTAAGTGCGAGATAATCATTAATCTTCTGCTGCATTCGTGTGAGTTGTTTTCTATCCACCACAACGACTCTGATCTGGAACCATAAAGTGGTATCAGAGCGATAGGTCGAACGATCGACTGCTTCTGAGTCACTTTATGACCAGATCTGTGTTCTTTCCTTGCACTAGTATTTTGTTCTCTTGTTGCTCTAGCTCGGGAACTCTATGCTTGTAAAGATGAATCATATTTTGCCAAAGTATACCAACGAAAAGTTTAATTCATGGCAAAAGATGGCCACTATCCAGCTCCAGAGCATTCATCCAGAGATGGTGGATGTTGTCACCAAAGGTCCTATAAGGATTATGAAAGTCAACCCCTTCGTCGGTCCAGTCGCTGAAGGTCAACCGAGACCTCCGCAAATGATCAAGAAGAAGTTTGATGAGTATACAATGGAGAACAAAAAGAGAGCTCAGTTGGAGCACTTAGCAAAGAAGCTAATCCTTGACTCCTTGCCGCCATTAATGAGAGACAAAGCATTAGACATTGATATGGCCAAGCAAATGTGGGATTATGTTTGCGAATCTTCCTAGGAGACCAACCAGATGAAGCGCAACAAGCTACAGGTAGCTGTTGATAAATATGAATCTTTCTATATGCATGCAGGAGAAACTATCCAAGCTATGGAAGAAAGATTCAACACCATTGTCGGACAGGTCCGAAATCTGGGCAAGACATATGATAATAGAGAGATGAATAACAAGATCATCTCAAAGCTCTTTCCATGGGAGGACTGGTTCGTGAAGATGACGAGCTTGAGCTAGAAAGACCTTAGCCAAATGTCCACATCTGAGGAATTTGCTCAACTCAAAACTCACGAATTTATTATACAACAATCAAAGAAGAACGAAGACGTTGCTGCGAAAACTTCCTCATCAAATGTTGTACCCCCAGAGGATCTAGCATTCTTTGTGAAGAGAGATGCTGGAAAATGGAAGACAAAGAAGCCCTTCCGCACTCATGAGAGATCGGCTCCTGCTTCTCCAGCAAAGGAGGTAGTTCCACCCTCCAGCTCACAGCCTGAAGATCTGAAGATTAGTGAGCTAGAAGAGCAAATGCGAAAGCTTCAGAAGCTAATGCTGGAAGCCAAAGCTGAGAAAGAAGCGAAGGAAGCCAAGCTTACTTCATCATCCTCTCGTTCCACAGAGAGAAAGCCAAGGACATGCTTTGAATGTAACTCTCCAGATCACCTTAAGCATGAATGTCCAAGGGTAAGTCAGGAAAAAAGAGAGCGCCTCATACAAATGTTTGAGAGAAGAGCTGTCCGAGCAGTCACCAGAGCATTGCTGACCAGGACCGAAGTGCTAGACATTTCTGATTATGAGGAAGAGTATTATTCCTCGGAGGAAGATGATGAGGAAGCCCTGCTGGTCTTGATGGCTGATATTGTTGAAGATCACGTTGCTAATGCTGACGCTGACGCTGATGCTGAGCAGAGTGCTGAATCGGCTCTAGCAGTCGATGCACATGAGGTACATTCTACTAGCATTTTTAGCTTAGCAATCATGCACGAATCAGAGAAATCTTTTCTAAATTCTGAGGATGATTATCGCACGAAGCTTTCTATTGAATTTTCAAAGATGTATGAGATAAAGAATTCTATCGTTGGAGAGAATACCTTACTCAAACTGAAAGTTACATCTTTGACAGAGGAAGTCGAAAGACTAAGGTCTGAAAGTGAAGATTTTTCGAAACTCAAAGCAGATTACTCTAAGCTTTTTGAAAATTTTCAAAATCTTGAAAAAGAGAATCTTGATTTAAAGATTAAACCTAAAGAGGAATGTATATGTGCTTACACATCCAGCAAGGCAGTTCTTAGTTCCATTGTGAGCAAACAAAGGAAACATTCTGATAAATCAGGATTAGGCCTTGGTTGTGAAGAAAAATCCTCTAAGGAAGCCTTGAGTAAGAATGCTAAATTTTCTAAGCGGAGAAAGATTTTATTCGTCTAAGCTGGAAAAGTCAATGCTGACAAAGGAAAAGGAAAGGTAAATGTTGAGTCGTCAACTGCTAAGCAGACAAATTGGAGTAGCAAGCATGCTTCTGTTGGACCTCAGCAGAATGCACAGAGGATGCCTGCTAGGCATGTTATTGCTAGATCTCAGCAGAGTACCTAGAGAGTGCCTGCTAAGCATACATCTGCTGGATCTCGGCATAGTACCCAGAAGATGTTTGCTGCCAAGGAGGAATGCTGAGTATTATATTTCAAATGTTAGGATAGCATATCCTTCCTTCACAAAGGGCAAGCAGCTAGCATACCATGTTTTAAGATCACAGTACGTAAGTACACACCACATAGAAAGAATACCTATGTGAGGCCTGAGTCCAATCATTTTCCATTCCAAAGGACTAGGAAGGCTAAGCACACAACTCCACCTAGATCTAATTATGCAAAGCATGCTTATCCAAAGGTTAAGAAAGGTGTGAAGGCTGATATTAAGAACAAAGTCTTAAAAATCACCAAGATGTGGGTTCCAAAAGGGACCATGATCCACGCTAATCCTGGAGGACCCGATGATATGCGGGTACCTAAATCAACGTGTTGATTGTTTTGCAGGAACAATATCCAAGAGCTAAGACATCAAGTATGTCAAATGAGTGGATCCTAGATAGCGGCTGTTCAGCGTACATGACGGGGGATGAAGAGTTTTTCTCAGACATTCAAAGAATATATGGCCCCACAGTCATGTTTAGATACAACAACAAAGGTAGAGTGATTGGGAGAGGACGCATAGAGCGAAATGGACTAAGGATTATCAATGTTGCGCTCGTATCCAATCTCAAACACAATCTGCTAAGCATAAGCCAGCTATGCGAAAATGGGTACACCGTTTCTTTTGTTAATACTGGTTGTTCAATTGCTGACAATGCTACAGGTGAAGTAAAGCTTAGAGGCATCCGCAAGGGTGGCCTATATATTGTTGATTGACTAAGTGGCCAGCAGCATTCTTGTTTTGTAGCATTGAAAAGGGAAGAAACTAATTGGCTATGGCATAAGAGGTTGACCCACTTAAATTTTAAGACCATCAACCACCTAGCCAAGAACAAGCTTGTTGAGGGATTGTCTGCTGAGACTTTCCGAAAGGAAGGTTTGTGCAAAGCTTGCCAGCAAGGGAAGCAGACCAAGGCATCCTTCAAATCAAACCCGGAGAAGGTCACTTCAGAGAGAATCCTAGAGCTCTTGCACAGGGATTTATTTGGCCCAGTCACTCCAGCCACTGTAAGTAAAAAGGTTTATACACTTGTGGTTATGATTTTTCCAGGTATACATGGGTTCGTTTGCTGAGAACCAAAGACGAAGTCAAGCTCATTCTGCCAAAGCTGATCCTTAAGGAGCAGAATAGCAAAGAGGTTACCGTCAAGAGGATTAGATCTGATAATGGAACCTAGTTTTGTAATGGGATTTTGATGGATTTTTGTGCCGAAGCTGGTATCGGGCATGAGGAATCCACTGCTAGGACCCCCCAGCAGAATGGTCTAGCAGAGAGAAGGAACAGGACCTTGAAGGAAGAAGTGCGGTCAATGCTAGCCGATTCCAATCTAAGTGGAAAGTATTGGGGCGAAGCAGTCATGACAGCTTGCTATACATAGAACAGGAGCGCAATCAATGGCAGATTCAATAAGACTCCTTATGAAGTGTACAATGGTCGTAAGCCTTCTATTACTCATCTTTGTGTGTTTGGTTCGACATGTTATATTCATAACAATGGGAAGTCGAAGCTTAACACTTTTTCACCTAAGTCTGATGAAGGTGTGTTCTTGGGATATGGACACCCATCATACAAAGGTTATAGAGTGTTAAACAAGACGACTCAAGTTGTGGAAATAACATGCAATGTTATTTTTTATGAGTCTACCTTAGTGCACAGAGTTATAAGAGAGAAAGAGGATAACAATCATGAGGCTAATGATGTCCATGGTCAATCAATCTTGAATTCTTTCGAAAATATGAAGATTGACCCGACTGAGTCTATGAGTGATTGCAATCCAATCCAGACGCACTCAGCAGGTGACCAGACTGCTGACCAGGCCGATGATGCTAATGATCATGCTGAGGCCACCCCACCAATTTATCTTAATGATAATTTGGATATTTTGGGATCCATTGATGGAGAAGATGAAGAAATCCCAGATCTCGCAGGAGACGCTGAAGGAGGTTTAGGCGTTGCTGAAGACATTGCCAAAGAAGACGCTGAGCATTTAGATGCTGAAGTTCCAGCTGCTGAGAATCCAACTGCTGAGGATCCAGTTGTCGAGATTCCTGATGTTGCTGTTCTGAATGCTGAGTTACTCGTTGCTGAACCCCAGGTGGATGCTGAAGAGAATGTTGTAGCAGACAACAATCAAGCAGGCGATACAAGTGCAGAAACCTCAGCACCCAGCAATCCGAAGCCAAGATAGCTAAGAGATCATCCTTTAGATGATGTGATCAATGATGTCAATGATCCAGTCAGGACGAGACAAGGCAATGCTATGTTGGCATGTTATATTTCCCATGAAGAGCCATCCAAAGTTGAAGAAGCTCTACAATCTCCAGATTGGGTGAATGCTATGCAAGAGGAGCTTGCTGAATTCACGCGCAATCATGTTTGGGATTTAGTGGATAGACCTGAACATCAAAGTGTGATTAGAACCAAGTGGGTTTTCAAGAACAAGAAAGATGAGTCAGGATATGTCGTCCGAAATAAAGCTCGTCTAGTAGCAAAAGGCTATAGATAATGCGAAGGAATTGATTACAATGAGACGTTTGCTCCAGTAGCCCGATTAGAAGCAATAAGGTTATTCCAAGCATATGTTGCACATCATGAGTTCTCTGTGATGCAAATGGACGTAAAGAGTGTCTTTCTGATTGCTGAGCTCAAGGAAGAGGTGTATGTTGAGCAACCACCAGGCTTCGAACAAGGAAACCAAGTTTACAGGCTAAGAAAAGCCTAATATGGTTTGAAGGAAGCACCGAGAGCATGGTATGGAACATTGTCAAAGTTCTTGCTAGACAATGGTTTCAAGAAAGGAAAAATCGATCAAACTCTCTTTCGCATCAAGGATGAAGAAAGTATCCTAGTTGTGCAGATATGTTGATGACATTATCTTCGGTGCGAAGAATCAAAGCTTATGTGATAAGTTTTCAGAGCTGATGCAAAGTAACTTCCAAATGAGTATGATGGGAAAGATGTCATACTTTCTCGGATTGCATGTCCAGCAATCAAGTGATGGAATCTTCATTTAACAAAGGAAGTACACTCGCGATCTAATTGCAAAGTATTGTCCAGAGAAGACGAAAAGCTTAAGGATTCCAACAAGCACAAGCTGCCAGATAAGCCTCGATGAAGGAGGAGAACCTGTGAATCCTACATTATATAGAGGTATCATAGGATCTCTGCTTTATTTAACTGCCAGCAGACCAGATATTTCTTATTCTATCGGTGTATGCGCGAGATATCAAGCAAATTTGAAGAAGTCACATTTGGATGTTGCTAAGAGGATTATCCGATACCTCAAGTGTACCGAGGGCCTAGGAATTTGGTACCCACGGCATGATGAAATAACACTTAGTGGATATTCTAATTCAAACTTCGGGGGATGTAAGATTGACCGGAAGAGCACCAGCGGGACATATCAATTTCTTGGACATAAGCTGATTAGTTGGTTTAGCAAGAAGTAGCACTCCATGGCTACGTCTTCTACTGAAGCTGAATACGTAGCAGCTGCAAGTTGCTGTGCTCAAATCTTGTGGATTTGGCAACAATTGCAAGATTATGACATTCGTCCTGAATGTGTGTCTATCTACTGTGACAACAATAGTGCTATGTGCATAACGAAGAACCCCATTCATCATTCATGGACGAAGCATATTGATATCCGACATCATTTCATTCGAGATCATCAAGAGAAGAAGGATATTGATGTTCAATACATATGCACTGAAGATCAGCTAGCAAATATCTTTACGAAGCCGCTTGCTGAGGCCCAATTCAAAGATTTATGTCTCAAGTTAGGCCTCATGGAGCTAGAAGATGTTGTGGTTGAATGAGTTTTCATTCTCATCCTTTCTGGATTTCTTGGATTTTCGGAGATGAAGGAGATAAACGTATCCCATCTTACGTTTTATATTGCAGAAGTTTGGTTGCTGAGATATGTTGCTAAGCATAAGAATGCTGAGTCCAATCTCTCAATATGGTCATATGTTTGCTAAGGATTTCCAATGCTAGCAGATTACCGAGTTCTAGCTCTCAGCAGTCTCTGGAAGTCAAAGCAGGAAGTTTTTGAATTCGAAATGATGTGTCCGACACGGTGCATTTAATGCGTGCAACTGGTTGCATCAAACCAGGAGGCGACACATCATCCGCACTCAAGTTCATAGGGGCGTGGGATACCACACGAATCGTCTTTACTACGCTAAACCGTCAATTGAATTTGAAAAGATGTTTCCCCAGCCATCGGATCATTACTCAGAAGGTATAAACATCTCACTTTGTTCAACATTCAATCCTTCTACACTCTGAGTATCTGAATCCCTAGAATTTCTAAGTCTTCCAAACATTCCCGCATTCTCCCAACTTAGAAAATCCTTCAATACGTCTGCTAATCCTGAATCTCCTCAACAATCTAAATCCCATTCACACATTGATACATTTGATTCCACTACAAAATCCGGAATCCCCATCCATTCCTGCACTATCGATGTGACCGTACTCGAACGTTGGGCACCGGAATATATAGGGATTGTCAAGAAAGAAGACGTAGAAGATGACATCCCATATGGTCAACTGGTGACTCTAGCCAGGAAGAAGGAGCAGTCAGGCTTATCCAACAATCAGAGGAGGGCGGCGCAAATTATGAATGACCGCATCTTGTACACTCCTCTCGCTGCGCTTCAATTTCCAGATTGGATAATGGAAGCCCTAGCCAAGGCAGGGGTCCTTCGCTACTTGTCAGCAGAACCATTGTGGTTCCACCCACACATGGTTTCTGAGTTCTACGCGCGTGCCGTAGTAGATGAGGCCACCCAGAAGTCCTTTAAGACTTCGGTTTTTGGCACAATTTTGGAGGTGAACGCTGATATTCTTGCTGCAAAGTTTGAGCTTCCCAACAAAGGCGAGCGTATTGCTACTTACAAGTTGAATGATCTAGAAGAAATGGAGAAGAGATGGAAAGCCTGGAAGAAGCCCGAATTGGTGAAAGATCAGAAAGGAAAGCCGATCACCTTCAAGGTTGCTACTCCAATCAACCAATTCAAGGATGAGTACAAGACTCTTGCTAAGCTGGTAATCAAGATGTTCAAATGTGATGTTGGTTCATACTCTGAATTGTCGACGAAGAAGTATTCAGCAATGATGGCGTTGGTGGATAAAGTGGAAGATAATTGGGCGGAATTCTTTTATGGGTGATGGTTGGAGCACGCTAGGAAGAATCTGAAGATAAAGGAGGAGGGTGTTTTTACATCCAATGTAAATTTTGGATTGAAAATCAGCAAATTTATCGAGATGTTCTTTTGCCAGAAGAGGCTTGACAGAGGAGATAAGCTTCTTCCGATAGATTTCATTTCGATGATGAAGAAGACAACCACTCCTACCGATCCTACCTGACCGATCATTCTGAAGGGTAAGTCCAATGTTGACAAGAAGATCCCTACCTCTCCGAAAGAGCCCCATCCAGGCGAGTTAGCATTCTAGAGATTAGAGCAGGCGATTGCTATCACTCCGGAGAAGATAGCAGCAACCCAGAAAGCTGCTGAGACGGAGAAGTGCTTCCAGGATCTAGATGAGGTCGAGAAGCTGGGCAATCTCCCTGCTGAGCAGATTGAGGAAATTTTTGCCTAGAAGCAAGCTGAGCAATCGGCTCAAGCTTTGGGTACTCTTGCGGTCACCATACCCAAGAGGAAGCGCACAAATGTGGCTTCACCAGAAAAGAAGAGGACAAGATGGAGGTTGGTGAAGAACTCTGAGAAAGAAGAGAAGAAAGTTCCTAAGCAGACTTCAGCTGTGAAGATACCGGAGAAGGAGCCGGAGACTCCAGTTGGTAAGGAACCTGGAAAGGTTAGCCCGCTCTCTTCCAAACCCCTGTTTGAGCGATTGAAAGCATTAAGAGAACAGAAAAGGAAGAGGCAAGCTGAGAGAAAGGAGAAGGAGAAGAAAACTTATAAGAAAGTAATGCAGGAGATTACTTTCGATGCAAGGGACAGGAACTTTGAACAGGTAAAGAAGGCTACTGAGGAGCGTGCCAAAAAGAAGGCTACTGATCAGCAAGTAGCCAAGGAGGCTGCTGCATTGGTAGCAAGAGCTGCTGAAGACGCCAGGAGGCTAGCATCTGCTGCTGCTAAGAAAGGGAAGGAAAAGGTGGTTCCAGATGTTCCCATTCCCACACCAGTAGTAGCAGAAGAAATAGTGCTTGAACAAGAAGCCATGACAGATCAAGACTTCGAGAGGTTAATGGAGACTGGAGCTTTTGATGCTCCAGACTGTCCTCAAGGAGGAGTGTTGATAAAGGAGCCTGTTGTTGAGCAAGGAGAAGACAACAGTGATGAGGAGGTTGTATTAAATGAAGCTTCAGGCTCGGGACGAAAAGCTGAACCCGATGCTGGCACGTCTGCTGGAGCTGAAGAGGCGAATGCTGAGGCGAGGCCGAGCACCGATACACCTGCTCAAGCAAGGAATGAAGAGTTCGTTGAACAAGATCAAGCATTCTTAGCCTCATGCTTTTTTGACTCAGGTTCTGATGGAGAATTTGAGGATGTATATGATGCTCGATTTCTGAGGAAGATCCTAACCGGCAACAATGAACTAATCCACGTACCTTTTAAACCATTGCCAGGGCACCGATTTAACTTGCGAAGGATAGCTCAATGGTGCGCACATGTCTTCCTAGAGGAGAAGGTAAATTCTGACCTCCTTTCCATGATCTCGGAGATAGAGGAGTTTGTGTTGGCAGAAGTTAAAAGAGACGTAGCCAACGTATTCTATGCTTAGCTTGATGAGAGCACACCCGAAGGCAAGTCATTGGGTGAAGAATTTAGGAGATGGAAAAAGTTTGATTATATGATGCACCAACTTTGTTTCGAGGAGAGAATGCTGGTGATCACTACGAAAGGATTGAATTTTTGGAGGCAAGAAGAAAAGTGGGCCAATGAATGGATAGTCCAAGTGCCAGGGTCTAAACAGTTTTCTGATAAACAACTAAACAAGTGATGGCAAGGCTGCAAGCAATTCGTGCTCACAGCAACAACTCTTTTTTTCTCAACCACATTCTTTTATGCTATTTTTTTCAAAGATAATGAGCTTTTAAGGACATAACATACACATTTTTTTAAGAGCATCTTATTCTTTTGCATTTCCAACTCTATTAATTTCTTATCACTCTCACATCAAACGAATTAAAATGCTCAAAAACTCACTTGGGTTCAGTTTTTTCTTCCACAATCAATTTCAATTCGATCAAACATTGTGCAAGTTTCAATTCAATACTTTCATGCGGTAGTCTACATTCATAAGCAATTGACCACAATCAATTTAATTCAATCACATCATCAATCAATTTCAACTAACAATTGGTTCGGAATTATCAAAACTCAATAATTTTCACACTGTATCCATATTTTTTTTCTTAGGCAAAAAATCTTAAATAAGGGAAAAAAAAATAAATAAAAAGATAGAAGGTTCCGATTCTTGTCCACATCCCCCCAAACTTATTTTGCACTCGAGAGTTGAAAAGGTTTGAAAATCAGACAAGAATAGGAACGGTGCATGGCAGTTGATCTCAGACATCAACCTTTTATCCTCCAGAGGGTTAGACTTCTTGACATTGACTTTTTTAGCACCTGACACTCCGTGTCAATCGACATGTGGCATGTCAGTCGACATAGAGCTTTCTAGTCGACCCCACTTTTGGGTCAAAGTGTGCCTCCATCGACCCTCTGTGTCGATCGATACAGAGGCCTCTCCTCACATTTTTTCAAAAGAAATGAAAAAAGTTGAAATTTAAAAGAAAATTGAAAATAAAATAAGTAAAGATTGGGTTACCTCCCAATAAGTGCTTTGTTAACAACATAGCTCGACGATACCTTAATCTTTATATCCATGGAAGTCGGGTTCAGACTCTCCGTCCCTTGGCATCGATCATGAACACTCTTCGATCATGAATTACAGAAATGAGCTTAGGAAGAGATGGTGTAATTGAAAATTTTGCCATCTCATTCCCTCGCTCCCATTCATCGGCCGCCCTCTCTTTTTTTTCTTCCTCAGTCTCCTCCACCACATCTTCAGAATCTTCAATGGAAGTGATCCTGTTGCATTCAGACTGCTGTCAACTTTTGTCGATCACGAAGGTGATCTTCTTATCATTTGCATGCAATGTGATCTCGCAAGTCATACAGTCGATTAAAGCAACACTTGTGTCCAAGAATTCTCGTCTCAAGAACATGGGCATGTTAATGTCTTCCTTTATTTTAAGAACTACAAAATATGTAGGGAAGATTAGATGACCCACACGAACGAGAACATCCTTTAATATACCTTTGGGGCGGGACACAGATCTGTCTGTCATATGTAGTGTAATTTTAATTGGCCTCATCTCTCCGATGTCGAGGCACTTGAAAATGGAATATGGCATCAGATTTATGCTGGCACAAGTGTCGCACAACACCCTTTGAAACTGAATCCCCCAATCTCAACTCGGATTGAGAAGCAACCTGGATCACTCCTCTTCATCGACACGTGATGTTGGATGATGTCGTGCAAAAACACTTGTCAAGTTAAAATTATCAATCCAAGGATCTTTCTAAGTTTGCCCTACAGATTACTCTTTACTCGTATGGAATTTTATAGTTGGTAAATTTAAGTCGTTGAGTTTTTCTTTACAACTAGGCAAAATTGGATCCTAGCTAAAGCAATATCAAAAGCATGACCAATCAATCAAACAATCACTAAAAGTAGGTAGACAAAGTATCAAGTTCAAATAATGAGAATAGAGTGAGTGTTGTGTAGACATCCAATCTGTTCAAATTAGATCGAATCATGGTGTAAACTCTATTTAATTCCTATGAGATTGAGCAATCCACTCTAAGGTAGTTAACCCCTTGTCACGGCGAGTTAACTGTAAATGAACCTAGCAATCTCTAACGGTCACGTTATCGATTCCTAGTTCACTCCTTCTAGAACGTAGATTTTAGCCCTATGTCCTATTTCCGTACATGGATTGGATTTAGGATCACATGAATTCACACTAATCGCGACGATTCTACTAAAGTGTTGGCTGTAGTAGGCACGTCAAGTAACACCTAAGCTGGCTATTACCTACACCTAGGTGATTGAGGATAAGATCTAGTGTGATTCAAACATCATAGGAAGGTAAACATTCAACATTCAATCTAAAATTCACACATCTTCAATCCAAACAACACTCACAAGGAAATTAGTTCTCCATACCTTTCAATTGATCCAATACATTAGAAAATGTAAGATAATCCATTACAAATTGAAAGTTCAAATGTAAATATTCCCCAATTGTTGTCCTTGTACTCAATCTACCCTTTGGTCTTCCTTGATCTTCAACAAATGTAGTGGAATGTGTCCTTGATCCTCTTGAATGTGGATGGGAAGTGGATGGAAGATGGATTGGGAGAGAATTTCTAAGTTAATTTTATGAAAAATAAGCCAAATTCCTTTCAAATCTTGAAATTCCCCCTTTTATAGACGAGCAAACAGGGCCTCGGATCGCCTGGGCCAAAATAGGATTAGCCGGGATGACTTGAAATAGAGAAAACCGCCAAAAATTCCCCATCGGGATCGCCCGAGATGGATTTGGCTCGACCAGGATTTGCCTCTGTTTTGCCAGGATCGGTCGAGCTCAGCCTCTGTCTTGCCAGGATCGGTCGAGCTCAACCTCTGTCTGGCTTAGTATCGGTCGAGCCGGCTCAGGATCCTCACAGCTTTTCCTCCAAAACATAGCAAAAAATGTTGCTTTATGCTCAAAACCTAACATACATCATCTGAAACACACAAAACATGAAAACACAACAAAAACAAGCAAAACACATATGATATGGGAGTAAAATGGCCACAAACATGTTGGAATTGTATACATAAAAGCATTATGATCGGTATATTAGGAAACGTTATGTTTGATATACTGGTAATCATTAATGACTTGCAATAAACAACTCCTGTCTGAATTAACAATCATACGATGCGAACAAACACATCCAGTTATCTCGTCGATAGGGAGATCATACGGTGTGTAAGAGATCACAGAAGATCGTATAGATCGTTTGACCTAGCGAGATATGAACAGTTATCACAGCTGAGACAGTTTCTGGTTTGGCTGTCGGTTTAGGCTGCGGCACACAAGTCCATAAGTGGTTTATCTTGACTGCTTTGTGTGACCGGTACATATCAATGTATTGATAGGATCAACAGTGAGATGAACCATTCTACTTGACATATGAATGAGTAAAGATCTCGGTAACTTGGTCGGATCTAAAGTCTATTGAAAGCTGAGGGGCACACATGGGTTGACTATCACTTTGACTTGCTATGGTGGAGAGTCTTGCATGTACTCGTATATCTGCATCTTGGGTGATGGCAGCTTGTGTGGGGTTTCCTCAGGCTGGATTTAGATAACCATATCCGTTTCAGGATGGTGACATTCCCTGGGAAGCTCACGAGGTTCGTTATGCTAAGTCCTGCAGGCTGAATCATTGATTCAAGCATAAGCGATAAGGGTTGAGTGGTACTACTCAGGAATAATAAGAGATTAATTAATTACAGCTAATTGTCATACGCTGAATTAATTAATGAATGTCTGAAACCTTAAATATGGGGATTAACCAAGTCAATGCAACCCGTTCCTAATAACGTGGTAATAAAGGGGTAGGTCAGCATTAATTCTCTGGTGGCATGAATTAATGTATGTTGATTAATTATGTTCTGGGTTGAACATGGAATTAATTAATAGGAGGCCCACTTTATTATTTGCATTTGATCCCTGGTCTGGCCCAACACTGCTCAGAGCCCATTGGGGTTTATTAAACCCTACTAGCCCATTCTCAGATCTATATAAATAGATGAATCTCTCATTTTCCCACATAAGTTTTTGAAGTTTCAAATCAGAAACCCTAGAGAGATTGTGAGAGAGTGGGCGGCTGTAGATCCAATAGCGTATCCTCACCAGATTTTTGGATCGAGCAAGGGAACAGATCAGAAGATCAGATCTGTAGCAACACCATCGCTTTGATCGATTTCAGATCCAGATCTGCACCATCTTCATTGCCATCATCGATCTAGATCTGTAGATCAGTCGTTGGAGTCTCAGGTATTCCTTTGAATCTACGAATTAAATTAAATAGGAGCATGCATAGGGCATTTACTGTTTGTCATGATATTTATTTTGATATCCATAAATCGAATCCGGAGTTTTAATAAATGGCGATTCATGTCGCCTATTGTAGACTCAGTTCTCACAAAACATGCACTCTCACACATCGAAATATAGGTCATTTTACGCACATATCATTGGAGTAGGAGACTACACTGCTCGTGGAGTTTGACAGTCGAGTTTTCCACAAATTATTTCAATCTGATCACTGTAAAATCTACAGATTAATTATAGAAATAGTGGCAAATAAATTTATAAAGAACCCTAAGGTTATCGAATCCAGGGGAATTGTATAACGAAATTATCCTATGTACTAACTATGATCCTAAGATTCATTGTTTGAGGAAACAGAAAATCAGGGTTTTGATTTGGAAAATAAAGATGACAATACTGAAAATTAAAGAGGTTTTGAAATCAAATTTAAAAGAACACAGATTCTTGGGAAGAAATCTTATTTTGGATAATATGTAAGAACCAATTAATTTAACAGGTGGAATACTGCAATAATGATATATTTCCCGGGGCGGGCGAATATAACCTATATTACTAATTAGTGACTATCCCCTTTCGATCTCAAGAACACCAAATTAGTCAATCTGATAAGCAAATCAGTTCAATTCCTATAGTCTAATAAATCTCATTGGACAATATAGTGTATATCATGCATTCCTAATCTCACTATCAATATTCACCTTTCGGTCCTTCTATCAATAGCGAGACATCTAAATTAATCGTCACCTTTCGGTCCTTGAATTAATCTAGAATTATAAAATAAACACAGGAATCATGAACCTAATTAATTAATCTTAAACATGCATCCATAATAATATCAAACCCTAGAACCCGCTAGGGTTTCTAGCCACTCATCTCAGATAGAAATCCAAAAGAAAACATATTAAATTGCATAAAAGTAAAGAACTTACAATAAAATAAAAGATTTTCGTGTTTCCCAACTCTCAAAACTCTAAAAACTTAATTGCAGAATGAAAATATGATGATGGATCTGAAAAATATGAAAAGGGTTGCTGAAAAAGTCAAATTTAGTAGGATATTTATAGAGGTGGATGTGTATCCTATCAAATCTAGGGCTGAAGATATGATATAATTCGAGTTTAATCGAATTTTTGCGCCAGCAGATTCACGTCGATTGATGTGGCTTCCACATCGATCGATGTGAAACGTCCACGTCGATCGATGTGGTCCTGTCTCGCCCCTTCTGCGCGGTCTTCTGGTTTTGGTCATAACTTCTTCTTCCGAACTTCGATTGACCCGATTCCAGTTGCATTGGAAAGCTAACTCAAAGCTCTATCCATTGCCATGCGCCAATAGCCCAAATTCCTCAAGTGGAAGAACTCTTCACTACTACTCTTGCATGTCACTGCTTTCGGAACGATTTTCCGGTGAATTTGGCTTAAAACCTGTAGAAACATACCAAAGCATGCATAATACCACCCAATATAGGCTCATGCATAAAATATATATATATATATATATATATATATATATATATAAACTCAATGAAACTACATAAAATAGTAGAAAATAATATAGATAAGTGAGTAAAATAATGAATTTATCACAATCCCCTCATCAACTTTCGGAGGTACTTCATGTTTCCCAAGATCTCCCTCAAGGCTTCATTGAGTGGTAAGTTGATACTTACTTTATTCAAGTTTTCCACAAACCTAGCAAACTTCGAGTCCTCCTTTTGTTTGACAAATCTTGAGGAAAGGGCATCGGAGGAATCGGAGCAACTTTTTTAGTTAATTTTTTTATTTGGGCCTCCTTCTATTTCAACTTAAATGTGGCTACGTAGGTCGCTACTCTCTACTGGGTGTGTCGATCGATGTGTGGTGTGTTGGTCAACATGCACGTTTTGGTCGATGCCTCCTTCATCAGCTCCTGCTCCTCATCGCTCGACATTCCACATGTGTCAACCTCTCTATGTCGACCAACAAGGGGTATGTCGGACGATACAGAGGCCTTCCCCGCAAGGAAGTCCTCCAATTCTCCCCCAAACTCATTATGGGGAATCATCCCGAACCTCAGACTGATTGCCTTGCACTCCTTTTAGTTCTTAGGGTTCACTTTAGTGGTGTTGGGAAGCTTCCCTTGCTTGTATTGCATCCCAAGTGAGGTAGCAATCTGACTAATTTGAGTCTCGATCATTTGCACATGCTTCCTCAATCGATCCACCTTCATGTTCACCCTAGCAACTTCTTGCTCGATTTTTTCCACTCGGTAGTCTGAAGCTTTGATGAATTTGGAGAGCACTTCATCGAGGTTTTCCTTCTTCTTTTCCATGATTTTACCATTGTGCACATCAAAACCAGGTGGAGGAAGCTCTGCGCCATCTGTCTGAGCATAAGAGAGCCTAGGATGAGCTCTAGGTGGGTAGTGCTGGTATCAGATCGCAGAATTATTTTACTAGCGACTTAGCAAAGCTAATAATAAAGCGGCAAATAAATTATCGAATCCCATGGGGAAGAAATAACGAAAAATCTTAAATACTAAAACATAGGTGCTCAAAATACTGGTTAGGAAAGAAAATAAACTTTGGTTTTTGTTTCAACTGATTTTGCAAATTAAAATTAAACAGGAAAATAAAAGACTTTTGTTGAAGCAGTTATGAGAAGTACATATTCGAGGGATATCTACCTATCAAGTATGACATGTATGAATGAATTGATTAATTCCCAATTTAATTCCTCTTCGTAGTGAAACATCAGAAAAATATTATGAACTTCTTTGTTGGACAATTCGTAAAGTAGATTAGTCAATTACCTATCTTCGCTCGATCTCAAGATAAATTAACTAACTCTAAAAATCAACAGATTTATTCCTATAAACTATCTCCTTCTGCTCAGACAAGAAATCAAATTATATTGTGAAAACTCTTTCCATTGAAAACTATTACAGTTACGTCTCAAGTTCTCAACTAATTAATCTTAAGATGTGGCCAGCAAACTCAAGATTATGAATAAGCACAGATTTCACAAACTACGATGGGAAAGAGAAAATAATTCAATTAATCAAATATGCATACATTGATAGTTCGAAACCCTAGAATCTGAGAAGGAATTTAGTTACACATATTCATGAATAAAATCATCAGGGATAAAGAAAAACATGAATTGCATAAAACTTGGGTGTAGATGTCTTCCCACAAAAAACTGTCTTCAAACATAAAACCTAAAAAGCTCTTGGAAATCTCTAAACGCTTTCAAGTCTAAAATCTCTTAATTTCTCTACTGATTTCCACACCAATTTTTTAATTTTACATGGCCTTTTATAGTAGTGATGGATGCATCAAACAGTATCTAAGATTAGATATGTCGCCACGTCGATTGATGGAGAAATCGCGTCGATCGATGGCCTTGAAGGACCCGCGTCGATCGACGCACATTCTATGTCTATTGACATGGACCTGACTTTTGAACCGTGCGTCGATCTCCCTTCAATTCTCTTCATCGATCGTTCTTCGAACACCTGCATCAATTAACGTGCCCTGGGCGTCGATCGACGTGGGTCTGGAGCTTCGGGCAATTCTCGATTCTTCTCTGTTTCCGACTAAAAACCTGCATAATTCACCAATCACGACATTACGAGCACAAAAGCCAATTCATGCACAAAAAGACACGTAAAACAATCCAAACATCACCCAATTAGTCGAAGAACAAAGAGATAAGTTGGTAAAAATACTAACTATTCAACTCCCCCAAACATAAACCATTGATCGTCCTCGATCAATTCGCAGAAAAGAAATCTAATCAAATGCAGATACAAGTGTGCAATGCCTCACAAGCTTCTTTTGCAATCTAAGTATCACTCATTCGTATAAATCATGCAATCCAAACAAATTCTCATTGGTTAATTATTGAGGAGGAACTTCACCGGGCAGTGTTTGCACTCATCGCTCAAGAAGCAAAAGGTTCGTGTTTCACTCACTCAAGGTTTTAGTTCACCTCTCCATAAGTTTGACAAATTTCTCATCTTTCCACTGCTTGTTAGTGTGGCTTTTCAGGGAATCAGAAAGGTCTTATTTTGGTTGTAATGTGGCTTACCTAGAAGGTGGGGTATATTTGGCTATGTGACTCAAAATATAGCAATAAAAACCCCAAAGATCCAAGCATACCATAACCACATAATTTTCTTTTTCTCTTATGCATAATCTTGTTCCTTCTCTTTTTCCTTCTAATTTTCAGGGCCAATTAGAACTTATTTTAAACTTTCGTGAACTTACAAGCATATGAATTTTTTTCTTTTTCTATCTTTTTCCACTCATGTTCACTTCTTTTCTTTTAATTTACCCATGGGAACTCTTATTTTTGCACATGGACTCACATCACAGTCCCACAATTCACACCTTCCAATAAACCATAATCCTCTTATTCATCAACCCTTCTAATTAAAGAAAATTTATTCAAGGCTCAAATGGGCTACAAATGGAAATTAAAGGTTAGTGTATGGGAGATGGGCTTCGAAAGAACATGCCTAAAATCATTTTCACCCTATTACCACACTTAATGCAACCTCAAGAGAGAAATTTGTCAAATTCTAGGAAGTAAGTCTAAAAACCTTGTCACTCATCAAAGGAAAAGAAAGGCTCAAATTTTTACACATGGTTAAAATTTTGTTACTCCTCAATAATTACCCAACTTTGAACAGTTATCATGCAAGGATTTATATTTCAAAGATCAACTCATCAAGCAAAACAGCTCCAATCATCGGCTACTCTATCACACAGATTTTCATTCTCAATCAGCAAATATCTCAATTATCAATCAACAATTCTCATTCAAGGAAAGACAAGTCATAATTCTCAACACCAACATAATCAAAAGTAGTTCCGATTTCCCTATGTTCAAAAGCTCCTAAAACAATTCTCAAGACTATCCAATTCAGAACTAGTACAACAAATCAAGAGTTCAAAATACTTATTTGAGTGAAAAGCTTTGCAGAGAGCAATTGTTCACATTGAAGCAAAAGAACAAGGATGGTGATGGTTCAGAAAAAACAAAGAAAAAATAAAATAAAGCAGTAAATAAATAAAAATACAAATGTTTCCCTTTTCCGATCCTCATCCCCCCAAACTTGTATCACTCAAAGGAGTGGACAAGTTTGCAAGTTAGATGGGAAAAGAGAAACGGTACCTCATTCCTCGTCCGGAGGATCCTCCATAACCACATCGGTGGATGGCCAGACAGGAAGTCTCCGACGGGGGTCCTGGCACTCACGCTGGCGGCGGAGGTAGACGGAGTCAGGCTGGGTGTTCAGAAGAAGGCGCTGCATCTGACTGTCGAGGGTGTTGAGCCTCGTGGTCACATGCTGGCGAAACTCGGCCTGTGCTCTGCCGCATGCAAAGCAACCTGATGTTAAATGAACTAGTAGATCGTCGCCAAATCCATCTCAGAAGAAGAAGACCGTCCCCTGAAGTGGCTGGATGAGGCTCCACCGGTCCTGCCTGGAATCTCCTATGCGCCCCCATCGTGCTCCTCATCCTTGGGCTCCTCATCCTTGGCGTCCTCTGCTGGGGGTCGTTGGTCCGGCCGTGTCTGCGATCTGTGAAGCAGCCTGGAGGTTCCAGGTCCTCCACGGGATCCAACCATTAGCCTCATGTGGGCGGGTGTGCTCATCAACCAGTTATTACGGAAGTGATAATCAGTGACGCACGTGAGTGCCCTCTGCGGAAGTGGAAACTTGTCCCCGTTGGACATCCTCAAAGACCAGCCACCCTCTCGGGGCGAGAGCATCAGCATCTAACTCAAGTACGAGGTGCTGAGTCCTCGGCTATCCTTAGGCACCTCAATGTCGGCCAAGTCAATCCCCACAAACTCCGCAATAGGGGTAATCAATCCCCCACTACAAATGTTGCCCGTTGAGGCCTTGACTTGGTGCCTTCAGTGGTCCATGATCAACGCTGCAAAGCTGAACTTCTCTCCTGTCAGCATGCAGTAGATGGCGTAGAGCTCCCCCACTCTCACTTTGGCGCTCTCATGCTGGCCGGTGATAGACACCCCCATGCACCGCTGAAGATAATGGAACATGGGGTTGTCGATGGAGGATGCCTTCATGTTTCCCGAATCGAACTCCCGCACATCCTCCTTTACCTCGGTTGCAATTTAGCTCCAAAACCCGGCCATGTCAAAATCCGATGGAAGGAACCCGATGCCAGATTTTTGGACACCCCAAATTTCCTCAAGCTGGTCCCTTGGCAGCTCATAATGCTCATTCAGAAGTTGGAAGGAGATCTTGGTTGGCTCGGACTCCGGTTGAACATTGTAGACATGGAGCGACGCCAAAAACTCCAACACAAGCGATGGGTGAGTCGGCCACCGCTTGGTCATCCATGATTCCCATTTGACTCTCTCCAACAGGGTCGCCACATCTTGTCTAATACCCAACATGTTCATCGTTTTTGTGCATGGGTACAGAGTTTGGCGGACTGTGAATTCTGAACCTCTTTTCGGCTGCCTTATTGGCGAAAGTTGGGCGGAATGCCATTTTTGTCTGCAAGGATAGAAGGAAAAATTGTCAATATGTATCCACAGTACTTCACCAAAATTTCGAATTTCAACAAAAACAAATTTGCAATTAACCTCAAAATGTATCTACCCAAACAAAATTGATTCAACATTCATGCAATTAACACCCAAACCTGGCCTAATACATCCTCAATTGAAGTAATTTCACCCCAGAATAGCAAGAAACAGAAAAGCACACCCAAGTGGAATTACCCCCAAACTTGCTAGAATCGTATTCAACAAATCCTAGTGCTACACATTCACAAATAGCAATTATATCGACTAGAACCACCACTCATATCGATTAATCATGAAGAGTTGCAACGAAATTGACAAAAAAGCAAGAATTTGAAACTAGGGGTCTAAGGTCCAAATGAAGAAAAACCATGCTCAAATCATCCAAAAGACATGAAATAATCGAAGAAGAAGAGTCTAGGATACGTACCTTTGCTTGTAGCGACGAGTTAAGGTAGAAATTTTTTGAGGTCGGGTGTTTGGGGAGGAGAGAGCGATGTGCGTGTGTGTTTTGTGTTGAGAAATGAGCAAAAATAGGGTTTAAAACCCGTTTGTTCGCGCCTCTGAACACCCCGCATCGATCGATGCTAGTTTTGCATTGATCGATGAGGCCTAGAAACTCATGTCGATCGATGTTGGTTCCATGTCAATCGACGTGGGACAGGATTTTGCATCGATCGACGTGAGTCTGGCGTTGGTCGACGCAGACCTGAACAGAGCACTGACTCGAAAAATTACTGAAAAATGATTCTAAGACCTATTTACTCGACTCAACTGAATTAAAATGACAGAAGTAAGAAAGACAGTAAACTGTTGGGTTACCTCCCAACCAGTGCTTGGTTTTATGTCGCTAGCTCGACAATACCTGTACTCTTATGGACGATTCAAGTAGTACTTCTCCACCGCTCCAATTTGAAGTGGGGTATAGTATGGTTCGAGGTTCTGTCCATTGACTTTGAAGTTCTTTCCATCTTGACCAGCTAATTCGACTACGCCGTTCAGAAATTGACAGACAACGGTGTATGGTCCAACCCACTTTGACTGTAACTTTCCACGCATGAAGCGGAGACGGGATTTTAAGAGGGGGACTTTGTCACCTGAATGAAAAACATGAGAGTGAATCCCCTTGTCGTGGAATCTCTTCGCTCGCTTCTTGTATATGACATTGTTCTCGTAAGATTCATCCCGAAAGTCTTCCAGCTCATTCAATGACATGGCGCGCTCTTCTGCAGCCATTTTCCAATCCAGATTCAGCTCTTTCACTACTCTCCAAGCCTTGTGCTCCATCTCGATGGGGAGGTGACATGACTTTCCAAAAATTAGCTGATATGAAGACGTCCCAATGGGCGTTTTGTAGGCGGTGCGGTATGCCCAATGTGCATTGTCAAGTATTGCTGCCCAATCTTTTCGTTACTTCACTGTCTTCTCCAAGATCTGCTTGACTTCTCGGTTGGACAGCTCCGTTAGCTCGTTCCCTTGAGGATGATATGGGGTGGTAACGCGGTGCTTGACTCCATACCCAGCAACAAGAGAGGCAAGCCATTTGTTACAAAAATGCTATCCCCCGTCGCTTACCAAGGCTCTTGGCATTCCAAATCTTGTCATGAGCTTTTGAAGGAACTTGATGACGACTTTGGAATCATTGGTGACCGTTGGAACGACTTCAACCCATCGCGACACGTAATCCACCGCTAGTAGAATGTATGAGAACCCTTGGGATGGTGGAAAAGGACCCATGAAGTCGATCCCCCAAATGTCAAAGATTTCAACTTCAATCACCGGAGTCTGTGGCATCTCATCCCTCCGCAAAATGTTGTTGGTCCTCTGGCAATGATCACAGCTCGTAATCCACCCACTGCAGATCTCATAGATGGACGGCCAATAGAATCCGCTCGCTAGGATTTTGAATGCTATCCGGTTGGCTGAATGATGACCGCCGCTAGGAGATGAATGGTAGGCTTCAAAAATTTGTTGCCACTCGGATTGAGGCACACAACGGCGAATGACACCGTCAGCGCATCTACACCTAAGGAAGGGATCCTCCCAATAGTAGAATCTGACATCATGCAGAAACTTATTCTTTGCATACGGGGAAGAGTCCGGTGGAAGAACGTCGAACACCAGATAGTTGGAAAAATCCGAATACCATGGTGTTTTGGACTCGTACGTCTCCCTCAAATCCTTGATAGCATAGATCTGCTCATCGGGGAACGTCTCTCGGATCTTCATCTGCTGGTCATTCCCTTCGACTCGTGGCTCAAGTCGTGACAAGTGGTCTGCAATCACATTCTCACTTCTTTTTCTGTCATTGATCTCCAAATCAAACTCTTGCAGCAACAGTATCCATCGGATCAATCTGGGCTTGGCATCTTGCTTCTCGAACAGGTATCTAATGGTTGCATGGTCGGTGTAGACAATCGTCTTCGAACCTATTAGATAGGACTGAAACTTGTCAAATGCATACACGACCGCAAGCATTTCCTTTTCTGTGGTGGTATAGTTGCATTGAGTCGGATTCATGCTCTTGCTGGCGTAATGGATCACATGAAAGATCCTTCCTTTCAATTGCCCCAAGGCTTCCCCAACTGCATAGTCGCTGGCGTCGCACATCAGAATGAATGGCTCGCTCCAGTCCAGAGAAGTCAGCACCGGTGCGGTCAAAATGCCTTTTACAGCTTTTCAAAGGCCTGCAGGCAGTCGTCGTTGAAGACAAACGATACATCCTTCTCCAACAAGTTGCACAAGGGCCGCGATATCTTTGACAAGTCTTTGATGAATCTTCTGTAGAATCTGGCATGACTACGAAAACTTCTGACTGCTTTGACACTTGTCGGTGGTGGCATCTTTTCAATGGCTGTCACTTTGGCTCGGTCCACTTCTAGTCCTTCAGCTGATACTCGATGTCCCAGCACGATTCCCTCTCGCACCATGAAGTGGCATTTCTCCCAATTGAGGCATAGATTTGTCTCGGTGCATCTCTCCAGTACAGTAGCCAGATTCTGCAAACAAACATCAAATGAGCTACCAAAAATGGAGAAATCGTCCATAAATACCTCCATGATATCTTCGATTAAGTCGTGGAAGATTGCCATCATGCATCTTTGAAAGGTCACCGGTGCATTGCACAATCCGAACGACATCCTTCAGTAGGCGAACACTCCGTAAGGACAGGTGAATGCCATCTCGTGCTGATCTTCTGGCGCCACAGCTATCTGATTATACCCTGAGTAACCATCAAGAAAACAATAGAAAGGGTAACCGGATAATCTATCAAGCATTTGATCAATGAAAGGAAGAGGAAAGTGATCCTTGCACGTGGCGGTGTTCAAGGCTCGGTAGTCGATGCAAAATCGCCATCTCGTGACCAGTCTTGTTGCAACTTCCTCTCCATCATCATTCTTAATTATCTACATCCCCCCTTTCTTGG
Organism: Plectranthus barbatus; assembly: GCA_026898455.1. Classification (NCBI taxonomy): domain Eukaryota; kingdom Viridiplantae; phylum Streptophyta; class Magnoliopsida; order Lamiales; family Lamiaceae; genus Plectranthus; species Plectranthus barbatus. The sequence goes on from JAPKLW010000180.1 coordinate 468,457, forward strand.
CTACTACTTGAGTTGGGCTTACCCATTTGCTGTCGAAAATTGGGTATATCATGCCATGGTCTAGGAGTTTGAGAACCTTCTTCTTTACGGCTTCTTGCATAATAGGGTTCAGTCATTGATGTGCTTGTCTCTTCGGTGTGGCGTCCTCTTCAAGGATGATCTTGTGCATGCAAAGCGAAGGACTGATCCCTTTGATATCTCCCAAAGTCCCATCGTAGCAATTTCTCTAACTCCCCCTGTGTAAGATAGGCAAAGACAATAACAGGGCACGTGTCATTAGGACCCAGAAAAATGTACCTGAGGTGTGCCGGAAGCGACTTGAGTTCCAGAGTTGGCGGATCAAAGTTGGATGGTTGTTGTCCCAGGTTGGCGTCGATAGACGTGCTCTGGGCATCGATCGACGTGGGCAAAACTGCAGCAACCCCTTTTCTACGCCGCGCTATTTTTGTCGATGAGGACTCCATGTCTGGCTTCCTTCGTGCATCAATCGACGTGAAAGTCATGTTGATCGACGTGGACTTTGAGGAAGCATCGATCAACGAGCTGATGGTGTCGATCGACGTGGACTGTCCCCCACACTTTCCTGGTTTGATTCGGCTGTACTATCTTGGTAGTTTCTCTCTCTTGTTTCCTTTTCCCGAGTTATCTCCTCGAACACATCCAACTCCATGACCAGATCCAAAATCTCCTCGTCTGCTTCTTCTAGATTTGTCAATGAGAGCAGCGAGTGTTGTAGGCAGTTTTCCAAAAAATTCGGCTCACTTTTGAGAGAGGCAAAGGGAGAAGATATCACAGGGTCGAAACAGTTGATCATGTGGCATTCTTCTTGGTAGCTCCCCTCGTTGTGCTTCTGCATGGATTTATAGATCGAGAATGTGACTGACTCGTTGTTGACCCAGAATGTCAGTTTGTCATCTCGAATGTCGATCAACGCCCCTTCGGTCTTCAAGAATGGTGTTTCCAGGATCAGGGGAATGTTCTGATCTTCTTCCATATCAAGCACCACAAAATCGGCTGGAATAATGAAATCCTTTACCTTCACCAGCACATCTTCCACGATGCCTCTCGGGTAGGACACTGAACTATCAACCATCTGAACTGATATGGTTGTTGGCTTGATGTTTCTGATCTCCAACCGCTTGAAGATAGACAATGACATCAGATTGATGATGCTCCAGAATCACAGAGGACTTTTCCGAAGGTCTCCCCTCCAATTACGCAAGAGATCGTGAAGGAGCCCCAATCCTCTCTTTTGATCGGCATCTTCTTTTAAATTATGGCGCTGCATTCTTCGAACAGGTTGACTATTTTGTGTTCCAAGAAGGGTCTTTTCTACGAGACCATGTCCTTCAGAAATTTGATGTAACCGGGCATTTCTCGCAGGGCTTCAACCAACGGAATATTGATATGCACCTTCTTCATATTTTCCAAGAAGCGTGCATACCTCTCGTTCATCTTTGTTTTGGCAAACCACTGCGGAAACGGCAGAGGAGGTCTTTTTGGAGGCAGATTAGGAACTAACGTCGATCAACGGGGCCTTTGGAGCTGCATCGATCGAAGTAGATCCCGCGTCGATCGACGGGGCTATGTTTGCGACGGCTTCTTTGACCTGCTCGGTTTCTTTGTCGTCCTGAGTATCTTTCACTGCCTGCTTTGGCCCTTCATATGATTTTCCCCCTCTCAGAGTTATGGCATTCACTTGATTCCTTTGATTCTGATTCTTTGGGTTAACCTAAGTGTTGCTGGGTAGTTGTCCCGGCTTGTGTTGAGCTCCGAGCGCATCGGCAATCTGGCTGACCTGGTTCTCTACAATCTGCACATGCTTCTGCACCTGATCAACTTTAGTGTTTACGCCCGAGATTTCCTGCTCCAATTTTGTCACCTTGTCGGTGGAACCTTGCATGAATTTAGCCAAAATCTCCTCGAGATTTGGCTTCTTCTTCTCAACTACTGTTCCATCTTGCACTCCGAATCCAGGTGGTGGCTGCTCCGTGGCTTGAGGGTTCGCGTAGGAAAATCCAAGGTGGTTCCTCGCGTGATTATAAGTGTAGGGTTGGTTGTGCTGTTGATTGTGTTACTGATATCCTCAGCGGTAGTTATTTTGATAACCACCCCTTTGGATAAAGTTTACATCGGCACACTCCCCCTCAGGTGGAGCTTGTACTGGCTTTACTGCAGCAACTGTTTTCTCCTGCTTCAATACAGCGAAATCTTCTTTTAGCTTTTTCAGCTCAGTTGCCAAATCAGGTTGTACGGCAACTTTCTCCACCACTTTCTCAACCGCATTCACAGGCCTATGTCGACCTGAGGATGACCGTTGAGTGTTTTTAGCCATCTTTTGGAAGAATTCCATGGCTTTCTTTCTGCTTTTCGTCATGATGGTGTCTCCCAATGTGGTGTCCACAAATTCAACGGTCTTATCATTGAGTCCCTCGTAGAATGCTTCAGCCTGTTCTCCTGGCGGAAAGCCATGTCCTGAGCAAGATCTCAGCAACTCCTTGAATCGCTCCCACGCCTCGTTGAAGCTCTCATCGGGTCTTTGAGCGAATCTGATAATTTCCTTCCTTCTTTGTCTGATGACGTTTGGAGGGAAGAATTTTTCCAGAATTCATTCCTTAACTCCGTCCATGTACTGATACTTCCATTATCGAGTGCAATAAACCAACTTTGTGCCTTATCCCTCAGAGAGAATGCGAATAGACGCATTCGGATGGCACTTTTACTGACCCCTCTGATCTTGACAGTGTTGCAAAGCATAAGAAACTTATCCAGATGTGCATAAGGATCCTCAGTAGCTCTTCCTCCCAATTGATTTTGTTGCACCAACTGCACCAATCCGGTTTTCAGCTCAAAGTTATTGGCGTTTATGCCAACTCTGAAGTCTGTCTCATTGAATCGAGGTTTATATCTGTTCTGCATAGCCTCCTCTTCTTCCTCGTTGTCGGATTCATCTGGCTGATCTTGGTCATCATCTTCTCCATCATTAGGGTTGTCGTCGAACAGTGGACGGCGACGGGGACATCGATTATCCCTGTCAAGGTTCAGCTGTAGGAGTTGGGGTCTCATCTCTTGGACTTCTTGGAGAAGCACAGCTTGTTCCTCTGCAGTTAGCATTGGTGGGGGTGGTTGATCAATTGGCGGTGGCACGTTCGACTGTGGCACATGGTCCGGCGGCGGTACGTTGTCTACCAATGTTTGTTCGGTCGAACTTTCTTGAGCACGCTTATCCCTTCGGATCTTTCTACACGTGCCTTCAATGTCCGGGTGATAATAGAGCGGGTCCTTTCCTTTAGCTCTCGTACTCATGCACTATCTGTACAGCAAGGAAGGTAGTGAGATGAACGGAAAATAGACCAAAACAAGCTGAATTTGAAAAACTAAAATTCTGAAAGAGAAACAAGACGGTGTCGATCAACGGTGAATTGGCGTCGATCGACGCAGACACGATTACTGCGTCGATCGACGCAAAACTTACGTCGATCGACGTAAACAATGAAAACTACGTAAATTCAAATAAAAGTAAGAAAATTACAACCTAAATCAGTATTTCAATCACATAATTAATAGTAAGATTATTTCTATTCATTCCCTGGAAACGGCGCCAAAATTTGATCGCATAATTATTTTACTAGCGACTTAGCAAAGCTAATAATAAAGCGGCAAATAAATTATCGAATCCCATGGGGAAGAAATAACGAAAAATCTTAAATACTAAAACATAGGTGCTCAAAATACTGGTTAGGAAAGAAAATAAACTTTGGTTTTTGTTTCAACTGATTTTGCAAATTAAAATTAAACAGGAAAATAAAAGACTTTTGTTGAAGCAGTTATGAGAAGTACATATTCCAGGGATATCTACCTATCAAGTATGACATGTATGAATGAATTGATTAATTCCCAATTTAATTCCTCTTCGTAGTGAAACATCAGAAAAATATTATGAACTTCTTTGTTGGACAATTCATAAAGTAGATTAGCCAATTACCTATCTCCGCTCGGTCTCAAGATAAATTAACCAACTCCAAAAATCAACAGATTTATTCCTATAATCTATCTCCTTCTGCTCAGACAAGAAATCAAATTATATTGTGAAAACTCTTTCCATTGAAAACTATTACAGTTACGTCTCAAGTTCTCAACTAATTAATCCTAAGATGTGGCCAGCAAACTCAAGATTATGAATAAGCACAGATTTCACAAACTACGATGGGAAAGGGAAAATAATTCAATTAATCAAACATGCATACATTGATAGTTCGAAACCCTAGAATCTGAGAAGGAATTTAGTTACACATATTCATGAATAAAATCATCAGAGATAAAGAAACACATGAATTGCATAAAACTTGGGTGTAGATTTCTTCCCACAAAAACCTATCTTCAAACATAAAACCTAAAAAGCTCTTGGAAATCTCTAAACTCTTTCAACTCTAAAATCTCTTAATTGCTCTACTGATTTCCACACCAATTTTTTGAATTTTACCTGGCCTTTTATAGTAGTGATGGATGCATCAAACAGTATCTAAGATTAGATATGTCTCTATCTTCAAATCAGGATCAGATTAGGAAAACCCATCGCCACGTCGATCGATGGAGAAATTGCGTCGATCGATGGCCTTGAAGGACCCGCGTCGATCGATGCACATTCTGTGTCGATCGATATGGACCTCACTTTTGAACTGTGCGTCGATCTCCCTTCAATTCTCTTTGTCGATCGTTCTTTGAACACCTGCGTCGATTGACGTGCCTTGGGCATCGATCGACGTGGATCTGGAACTTCGGGCAATTCCCGATTCTTCCCTTTTTCTGACTAAAAACCTGCATAATTCACCAATCACGACATTACGAGCACAAAAGCCAATTCATGCACAAAAAGACACGTAAAACAATCCAAACATCACCCAATTAGTCAAAGAACAAAGAGATAAGTTGGTATAAATACTAACTTATCAGTATCCCCCTTGCCTATAGCGATTTTGGTAGCCTCCTTAGTTCATGTAGTTCACATCGGCTACAGGATCAGCTTGTGCAGCAGCAACCAAAGAAGCATTAGTAGTTAACTTTTCCATCTTCCCATTGAGCTTCTCGATCTCCAACTTGAGGGTGTCTTCTGGTTCCTTATTTTCTACAGCTTGAGGGCCTTGTTAGTAGATTTGCTCATCATATAACCTCCGACTGCATTGTCCACCAATTCAAGAGTTCTTTCATTCATCCCTCGGTAGAAGATGTGTGCCTACTCCTCGGTATCCACTCCATGTCCGGGGCAACTCCTCAATAGTTCATTGAACCTACTCCATGCCTCTAACAAAGATTCATCAATTCTTTAATGGAACTGCAGAATCTCCATCGATTCTGAATGATTACGGATGGTGGGAAGAATTTAGAAAGGAATTCTACCTGGAGATCATCCCATGTCCTGATGCTGCAGCAATCTAGGGCCATAAACTACGTCTACGCTTGATCCCAAAGTAAGAATAGGAACAAATGCAACCAGATTACGTCTTGGATGACTCTATTTTGCTTCACAGTGTCACACACCTCCACAAATATCCGGAGGTGTGTGTATAGATCCTCCACAACTCGGCCACCAAATTGGTTCTGTTGAACCATCTTAATAAGACTGGTTTTGAGTTCAAAGCTATTATCATTGATGCCGATAACAAATCCCTCATTACCGACTTATGGTCTGTACTTCCTTGCCATGGCATTGGGATCCTCATCATTGGAGTCCTCTCGGCACAGTCTCTCTATTTCCAGCTCTCTTTGCCTCCTTGCAGCTTCCGCTCTCTCTGCTTCCCTTCCTGCCATTAGCTGTCTCACCACATCTCGCATATGATTTACCTCTTGGATAAGCTAGAGAGTGTTCCTTGCTGTGATATAGGTGTCCGGCTCTTCCAAGGGTGACATCTCAGGATCATCTTCTGGATTTTGATTGTGCAGTGGATCCATCACAGTGGTTGTGTTGTTTTTCTTCTTGTTGTGCCTTGTTCTAATGGTTGCCTCAATTTCTGGGTCAAATACTTTGAGTGGTTTTCCTTAAGCCCTCGTGTTCATGTAAGATCTGAGAAAATAGACAAAATTGGAATAATCAGCCGACATCGACCGACACAGAGAGTGTGAATTGACGCAAATAAACTATGTGTGGTGATCGACACACAAGATGTCAATCAATACAGAGGTTCAATGCAAAAACCAACTCACGCCTCATACACATGAACGGTAAGATAAAATTATTAAAACTCAATCCAATAAATTCAAAAACAAACTAGTGATAGAATAATTTCTAACAGTCTCCGGCAATGGCACAAATTTGATCACTGATATTTTAGTCAGATTAATTATAATATAGTGGCAAAATAAATTTATAATTTGGAGTGTCAAACCAATAGGGAATGCATATCGAATTTATCATATATACTAATTATAGTTTCCAAATTCTTTTGTTTGAGCAACTTGAAATCAGGGTTTTGATTTTTGAAAATTAAAGATGGCAAAAGCAGAAATTTAAAGGAACTTTAAAACTATGTATAAAGATATAGATTCCAGGGAAGATAATGAATCTATCAACATGCATACTTCATTAACTTAACAATGGTGGGGAAATCAGTTTCAAGTAGATTTAACTCCATGTTTAGCAATTAAATCCTAGATTACTAATATCTGAATATCTCCTCTCGGTATCAAGAACACAAAATTAGTCAATCCCGATAAATATAAAATTTAATCCCTACAATTCATTCTTCTTTTAGAGACATAACTCAATTGCATTAAAATTCCTTTTCCTATTACCAATTTTGACGTCTCAGTCCTTCAATTGATAACTACAAACCTAGATTCCACTTCATCTCTCGATCCTTCATTAAATCTAGATGTGATAAATTTAAACAAGGAAATTAAACCATGTAATTGAGTTGAGTTAATTAAACATGCATCAAGGTCGATGTCTCAAAGACCTAGAATCTACTAGGGTTTCTAGCCACAAATCATGATAAACATATCACTAAAACAATTTACAATTAAACTAGGAACCTTGAGGTTTTAAAAAACTCCATTGTTGAACTAAAGATAAAAGTAAGATCCAAAAAACTCTTAGTCTCAAAATTACAAGTAGTATTTATAGAGTAGAAATTATATATCAAAAGGTATTGGGTTAAAAATAAAAGATATTTCAAATCAGCCAAAAATTTCCTTCCGAACTTCCATGTCGATTGACACAGGGTGTGTCTATCGACATGGATCTTCATGTCGTCCATCAACTTCAATCAGTGCTCTTAGTCGACATTGACCCTTCGTGTCGTTCGACATGCACCATCTCAGTCAACATGGAGGGTTTTGCTCAGGTCTTCGGCTTGTCTTCCATGTTGGTCGACATCCCGTGTGTCGACCAAAACAGCAACTTCTATATTCCAACTCTTTTCTTCCTTTAGCCAATTTTTAGCCCCAAAACCTACAAAATCTCACCATGGCAAGCATAACGTCCTTTATAATACACTTGTGCACGAAATATACTAAAAATTAAACATAAAATAACTAAAATAAAGGAGAAAACATGAACAAGTGAGCATATTACGTGTTTATCAACTTACGATTTTGATGAAGTGATTAAGTCTTATGGATTTTCACAGTGTTGAAACAAGAGTTATGTTAACCGGTTATGTGTCAGCGGTAGCGTGGTATTCCTTGCACTCTATGTAGATGATATTCTCCTATTTGAAAATAATGTGGTGGTATTATCAGACATAAAAGGGTGGTTATTCGAACAATTCCAAATGAAGGATCTTGGAGATGTGGGATACATCTCTGGTATTAAAGTCTTGCGGGATTGCAAGAAAATGATATTTGTACTATCTCAAGCTTCATATGCGGATACTGCCAACCGTCAAGAAGGGTTTACTGTTGTTGTTCCCGGTTTTATCGTAGTAATCGTAAGTTGCACAACAGAAATAATTTGTTTTTTACGGTAATCTTGCACTTATCCAAACAGATGGTGATGTGTCAGTTTGATTTTGTCAAATCTTATATGGAAAATTAGGTACAAGTATGCTTAATGTCAGTTTTCAATATATACTTTAACACTTGAGTGTTGAGTTTTAAAGATAAGTAAGCCGATAAAAATAAAGCAATAAATTAGACAAAAGGTTATAGTGGTTCGGACTCTAAAGGCCCTACATGCACTCTTCGGACTCTATGTCTAGAAATCTAGTAAGATTAAGATTACACAGGTGCTCCTATGATGTATCGCTTGCTGAAGGATGCCTCGTCCTTCAGTCCACAAGCTCACTCACCTTGTCCTTGCTCGTCCTTCTCTTCTCAACTTCTTGGAGTGTGGGCACACCACGCAGCCTTCTCGTCACCAGAATGGGGTGTTTAAAGTTTCCCTTAAACTCTCTGCTAAGAGGCAATAAGCCCGTAAGAGTCTAAAATAACTCAAGAACTAGAGGTTCTGGGTCTCGTGTTCACTAGAGAGACACATGAAAAAGCTTAGAAAGCCTCAAATGGTTGTGCAAGTATTTTGATAGCATTTCAGCTTGTTCGCAAATCACTAGCTTGGTTGTGTTTGGTAGTTCTCGTATTTGTTAAATTTAGTAACCTTCTTCTGTTCAATTTCTCTATTATTTTAGAATAAGGTTGAGGGTTTGACTGCAATCAGCAATTAGGCGAGTAGGTCTCCACTTTTTCTGACATGGACAACGACTGTTCACCTTTCTATTAGAATGATAGTCTATCAGTCCGAGGAATCCTGGGCTAGTAAGTCCGAGGTATCAAGACTGAAGTCTAGAACTTGTAGACTTTAAGGAATAGCCAATCCTTAAAGTTTGTACTTATCACTACGTTTCTCTGGACATTCGCTTGTCTCTTTGCACCGAGATCGGGATTTAGAATTTTGTATTGATGTCGTCATACTTGCAAGTCCATGTTGGTGACATCATCCATCAGTATGCGCTTGATCACATACTAGTTACTTTGGTATACAGATTAGTAAGACCATATTGGTTAGTCCCGTACTTCAAGTGATCCAAACTTGTCAGTCCAGACTCGTACATCCTAGACTATGTAAGTTTGGTTCAAGCCTTAGTCTGTTAAGTCTCGTGCATCCCAAATTGATGAATCAGTCTAGTCTTTAGATTAGCTCCTGCTTATAACTCGATAAAAAGTCTATACAGGACTTTACATTTAGACCATACTGAAACTAATCTAGAGACAAACTAAGATGGTTTTTATATACTTTGACCCACCAAAGCAATATAAAATAAAGAAATTTGTATGAAATTTCCTAACAACTACCTTTTAGACATGGTGTTCATCTTTCTAATGATCAATGTCCAGAGACACAAAAGGAGAAAGATGAAATGAGTAATGTTCCATATACTTCTTTAGTCAAAACTCTCATGTATGACATGCTATGCACGAAAGTAGATATTTGCTTTGTCATTAGCATGATAGCAAAATATTAGTCATACCCTAGACAGGTGCACTGGACTGCGGTGAATCATATTATCAAGTATCTGGAAGAGACTAGAGACTATTGTCTCATCTTTTAGTGTGAGAATATATGCCCTATGCGTTATACGAATTTGGATTTCGAGGCTGAACAGGACGAGAACAAATCTACATCTGGCTATGTGTTTACCTTGAGAGGAGAAGCTATATCATGGAGGAGTGTGATGGAATTATATACTGAAAGCATTATGATTGGTATATTATGTACAAGGTTTATTGGTTAATATACTGGGAATCATTAATGTTATATGTTCATCTCCTGCCTGAATTAACAAATATGTCTCACAAATGCACTTATCCTCTTATCCCATAGATAGGGAGATCATACGGTGTGCACTAGATCACGATAGATCAAATGGATTGATTGACTTAGTGAGATATAAATAGTATCACAGTTGAATGTTTGCGGTACGCATTGATATGCTGGTGTGTAGTAGGGTGCAACATACTAAGTAATAAGCGGTTTATCTTGGTTGCTTGGTATGCTGGTGCGTGGGTATGCATTGATAGGACCTAAGTTAATATTGATTCTATTATCTGACATTAAGGGAATCTAGATCTGGATGACTCGATAGAGTCCTAAGCCTAAATGAAGGTATGGAGGTATACACAAACTAGTGTGTTGCTTTGAGATACTATGGTGGAAAGTTATAGTCGAACTTGTATATCTGTATAACAATAGTCTGTGCATGATTATGTCTTTAACTAGAACTATGTAACCATATCCAGTATAGGATGGTAAAATTCCCTGAGCTGCTCAAAAAGTTCATTATGCTAAAGTCACGCAGGTTGATTAAGTTATAGCATAAATGAAAAGGGTTAAGTGGATTGACTCGGGAATAAAAGATGTTAATTAGTTTTGGAGCTTGTTAGAGTTCAAATTAATTAATGAATGTTTGTAACCTTAAATATGGGGATTTTTCGAGTCTATGCAACCCGTTCCTCATAACGTTGTAGCAAATAGGTAGGACACTATTGATTCTCTGGTGGCATGAATCAATATTTATTAATTAATTATATTCTGGGTTGAATATGAGAATTAATTAATTGATAGGCCTTATTTGTTATTTGCATTCTGGTCCTGGTTTGGCCCATGAAAGCTCAATCTCATCTGAGATCAGAATTTTCGTATAAATACCCCTCGAGTTATCAGATCACAATACACCACAAGATCATACGTTGCTAAGCAGCAAACCAATATTTGGGAGTTGTGATAGGTGACAATTGATCTGAGAATGCTGAGGAAATTGTTTCTCGATAAGCACGAAATCCAGAGGGAATCTTCACTAGATTTTTTAGATCAGAGCTGGGATAAAGATCAGATCTGAAGCATCGAAATCCTCTCTTCTCTCTAGTTCTTTCAAAATTATCTTAATAATTTCAATCAATTTAATCCTTTCATCTTGTAGGATTAAATCTTGTTGCACAAAAAAGAGGATCAAAGATCAAATCTCTGTGAATCCAGTTATTTAGTTTCTACAATCTAGGTATTCCGCATAAACATTCTTATGTATTTCATTAGAAGCATGCTATGATTATTCATAGGCATAGCAATTTATTTTTTATATCCAATTTCAACCTAGGTTATGGATTGACAATTTAGTTTGCCAGCAATCCCTTCAATTAGTATCAGAGCAAGGTTTAATTAATTGGCAATATCGAAAAAATAATATTGTCTATGAATAAGCATTATTATTATTATTATTATTATTATTATTATTATTATTATTATTATTATCATTATTATTGAACTGCTATGTATGGTTTTTATTGGATCGTATGTTTTTCGTTCCTCGTGGTTCTCGGGTTAATCCGCCCATTTATAAAGATTCATTTTTTAATCTACAAGATAAATCTGTGGTTATATTTAATTTCAAAATTGTAGTAGCTTGTTATTTTCTTGTAATTTCAATTGTAAATTCAAATCTATAAAATTAAAAGACAAAGAACACAAAGAATGCACGCATCACACGTGACACACGGTGAGGCATGACCGCGGGTAGCCACGCACGGTAACAAATCACGTAGCCAGATGTATGAAGCAGGGCGATGGCACTGAGCGCAGCCGCCAGACCGGAGAAGGGGGCAGCCCGCGGTGGCGGCACATGCAGCGGAACCCTAGGGTTCGCACACGTGCAGCCGTGTGCCGGTAGCGGCCCTCGCACTCCTCGCACGTAGTAGTGGCGGCATTCGGTATAGCCAGTCGATGGCGTGCAGGCAGGGGCAAGGAGCAGCAGACAAATGGCTGCGGACAGACAGTGGGCTACGCGCGTGTGGCGAAACCAATGACATCAGGGCTACGTTCCTTCCTCCCTCGTGGATGACGGAGACCGATAGCAGCTCAGGGAGGAGAATATGATAGCAGCGACGGCCGTTGGAAAGCAGCACACGATCGTGCATGACACAAATACTATTGTTTGTGCGTGTGGCCTGCGTGCACTCTGCCAGGTCTCCTGTGCATCTCCTCCAGTGAGCTGCCGGGAGCAGGCCGAGGGTGGCGGTGGCAGTGAAGGACGACAGCAATGGATACTGGTGGTGCGGGCTGTGGGTGCACAAACTTCTCTCACATCTATTGTGTGATTCTGACGAGTTCCCTTGCGGAGGCGGATCGCCAGCGGTGGTGGTCGCCTGTCAGACTGTGTGCACGCGGGCTTAGGGCTCGCGGTGTGTGCACAGGCCCAGTTTTCCTATTTATACTGATGGATCGAAACTTGGAGGTCCAATGTTAAGAAAATAATCCAGATCTCGGTCCAAGTAGTGGGAGCCTAGTTTGAAGATCTGCTAATTAAATCCAACATGTAATAGATAGGATTTAATTTATATTTTGTATTATGAGGCCATGAGGACATGTTTTATTTGTTTAATTCTCTGTTCTCACATTATATATGTGTTTTAATTAATTGTGCAACATCCAAGCATGTTGTAGATAATAGGAGCACGTTTAATGCTATTATTTATTGCTTTAAAGCATGCTTATGTGATTTATTTTCTTGAATTAAATTATGGCTATAAATTAGGTGTTCATGCTCTGCATGATAGAATTTTAGCTATGTCATAATTTGTAGTAACATAAAATAATTTGTGCAATTGAACCTTTTGAATATTAAAATAACTGAGTTATTTATTTAAGACCTCCGCAAAGCGATCTCTTATTAGAAGTGGATAATCTAATAAGTAAATGTCTATATGTGTAGCTTGCTTATTTTATTAGTCATAAGTTCTAATAGATGAGATTTCTTAAAAAAAACATTTAATTCATGTGAGAAGTGGGAGCTCATGTGTAAACCTCTACTTGAGTAGCTTGCGTACTTGATCTCTCACAAGTTCTATAGGATTGAATTAAATGAAGACAACCTTATTATAAAAGGATCATGAGTCATGGACCTGGTGTGTGTATGACAAATTGATCTTTACATGGAAAGGTTGGCCTTGTGGTATGCTTGCTTAGATATTGTCCAGAGTATAACTCATTTGTGATGTCCCTATTATGTAGGATAATATGGTCTTAGTTAATCTCCAATTATTAATTTCATTTGTCTAAGGAAACTGACATGTATTGGAATTAAAGGACTGGAATTGAAAGATGCAGTCTGGTCAAGTGTTTTGTAGTAAACGTCCACATGTGTGGCTTGTAGTAAAATTACTTGGGCAATTGGAGGAAACAATAATATTAGTTTATCATAAGGTTGCAATATTTATATGTTTCAATAGTATGTGATTATATTTTAATTTTTGTTTTTAATTTATTGTTTTCAGACATGTCTATAGCTCACGTTGTTAATCTCGTAACATTAAACCTACTAAATGGTCCAAACTTTCCTGAATGGAGATACTACTTGGAGTATATTCTCTCATCTGAGAATCATGCCTACATACTTTCCATGGATCCACTAGTTCCTCAGTCTAGGAAGGCTTCTATTTCTGAGCAACAATTCTATGACAGATGGAAAGTTTCTGATGATTTTGCTTACTTCTGCATCATAAATAATTTGTCTAGAGAATTTAAAGTCAAGTATAGGAGCTTCCGTAGTACTATTGAGATTTAGAGGGATATTGTGAAAGTATATGGGAAGGTGAAACGAACTATCAGTTATAATCTTGTGAAGGCCCTTCTTTGCAAGAAAATGATTGAGGATAGTTTGATAATTGTGCATTTCATGGCCATGAAGAAGATAATGAACAAGTGCAGAATGAGAGGTGGACAAATTAATGCTCGTGCAGAGATTAATATTGTGTTGAACTCTCTTTCTGAATCCTTTGATGATTTTATCAAGTTTCTTTCTGGTAGGCGTGAGTTTTCTCTCAATGAGTTGCTCAGGGAATTGCTACGAGAACAATCTTACATCAGAGCATTGGAATTAGCTCCAACTTTTTTTTCTTTTGACAGAGCAGTTGGTGAAGCTAAGGATATGCTCAAGAAGTTAGAAAAGGATGAAAAGGCAGAAGTTATCACCAGGCCTCACAAGCGTAAGCGAAGTGGAAGAGTAAATTTTCTACTACCAAGCACGGAAGGACAAGGTACGTCATGTGCATTTATAACAGAATCATGTTTAGCATCGGTTTCTACCCATTCAAGGGTAGTGGATACTGGAGATACCGATCATGTTTGTTATATATTGTAGGGGTTCGTGCCAACAAGGCATATAAAGCATGACGAGGTTACCATCTCAATGGACAGCGGAGAGCAAGTCTCAGCAGCAGCCATTAGAGATTTTACTTTATGCTTTGAAATCAATGTTTTGATTATGAGAGATGTTTTATTTGTCTCAGTTTTTTGGAGGAACTTAATTTCAGTTTCCAAATTATTTAATGATGGATATTCAGTTATTTTTTATAGTGGTGTTTCTATCTTTGGCAATAATAATATCATCTATCGTGGCAAACTGATTGACTCAGTCTATATCATAAATTGTTTACATAATTCTTCTGTAAATGTTGTAACTAACTTATCTAATAATAATAATCAATTAAAGAGAAAGTTTTCTTCCGATGAGGATCAAATATATCTCTGGCACTTGAGACTATGTCACATCAGTCTAAAGAGGATCAAAAGATTGGTGAATGATGATCTCTTGGATTCATTTCAAGTGGTACCTCATCAAGTCTGTGAATCCTATGTAGAAGGAAAGATGACGACCAGGCCTTTTAAGGCAAGTTAATCGAGCAGAGGAAGTGTTAGAACTAATTCTCTCTAACTTATGCAGACCAATGCCCATGCAAGCTCGTGGAGGTTATGAGTACTTCGTCACATTCATTGACGATTACTTAAGATTTGGATATGTCTATTTGTTTTGCTACAGGTCTGAATGCTTTGAGAAATTTAAAGAATACAAGACAAAAGTAGAAAAGAAGCTTGGTAAGACTATAAAAAAACTACGATCGAATTGTGGTGGTGAATGCCTCAGCAACGATTTCTTGCATTACTTGTCTGACAGTGGGATTACATCCCTGTGGACTGCACCTGGAACCCCTCAACAAAATGGTGTAGCAGAAAGAAGAAATAGAACTCTTTTGGAAATGGTTATATCGATGATGAGTTATGCAAGCTTGCCAATTTCGTTTTGGGGATATGCCTTGGAAACAATAGCATATTTGCTTAACCTGGTACCTTCTAAATCAATTCTAAAAACATCTCTAGAACACTGGTATGGGAGAAAGCCTAATTTAATCAAAATGAGGGTTTGGGGTTGTCCAACATATGTGCTGACAAAGGAACCTGATAAGTTAGAAAGTAGGTGTAAGCTAATATTGTTTGTAGGATATCCTGGGCAAATAAAAGGTGGTTACTTTTATTATCCGGAGTATCAAAAAGTCATTGTTAGTACCAACGCAAGATTCTTGGAGGACAAATATGTATCTTGACGAATATGTAAGATACTACAGATCCAAGAGTAAAATCATTCTCCACTAGCTTGGAAATTATAAAACAATTACACTAGGAAAGTCCAGTGTATTGGTAGATTCACCTATGACCGGTGAGGGGCTACCAACACTGCCATCAATGCAAGGTATAAGACCATCGAGTACTGTAACAACTACTGGCACGGCTCAGATACCTCATTGCAGTGGGAGGGTTTTCTGGCAACTAGAAAGGTACATGTTCATGAGAGAGTCTTTTGACTTGATCCCGCAAAATGAACTGGATGATACCGACCCATGGACATACAACGAGGCGATATCTGATAAAGATGCAAACAATTGGCAGATCACCATGGATTTGGAAATAGAATCCATAATAGCTATGGATGTATATTAGAAAATTGAGATGCCAGATGGCTTACGAGTCATAGGCTGCAAGTGGGTATACAAGAAAAAGAAATTAGCGAATGGGAAAATTACGGCTCATAAAGCCAAGTTGGTGGCAAAGGGTTATAGTAAAAAAGAGGGCATAGACTATGACGAAACCTTCTCACCGGTAGCCATGCTCAAATCCATTTGAATAATCCTTGCCACAGCAGCACATATAGACCTAGAGATCTGGCAATGGATGTCAAAACTGCATTTCTAAACGGGTACCTTAAAGAAGGTAGTGACATCTATATGAAACAGCCAGAAGGATATGTGCAAAAAGGCGAAGAGAATTTAGTCAGGAAGCTCAAGAAGTCCTTGTATGAACTCAAGCAAGCTTCACGGTCATGAAACTTATGTTTTGATGAAGTGATTAAGTCTTATAGATTTGTACAATTCTCAAACAAAAGTTGTGTGTATCGGCTATGTGTCAGTGGAAGTGTGGTGTTCCTTGCACTTTATGTAGATGATAATCTTCTAATTGGCAACAATATGGAGATATTATCAGACATAAAGGGGTTGTTATCCGAACAGTTTCAAATGAAGGATCTTGAAAATGCGGGATACATCATTGGGATAAAAGTCTTGCAAGATCGCAAGAGAAGGATGTTAGCATTATCTCAAGCTTCATATGTGGATATTTTGATCGCTCGTTTTAGCATGCAAACCGCCAAGAAGGGTTTGTTAACCTTCAGACATGGCGTACATCTTTCTAATGATCAATGTCCGGAGACACAAAAGGAGAAAGATGAGATGAGCAAGGTGTCATATGCATACTTCGTGGGAAGTGTCATGTATGCAATGTTATGTACAAGGCCACATATTTGCTTTTTTGTAGGCATGGTAGCAAGATATCAGTTTAATCCTGGACACGCGCATTGGACTGTGGAAAAGTACATTCTCAAATACTTGAAAAGGACTAGAGACTACTATCTCGTCTATCAGTGTGAGGAGTTGTGCCCTATGGGTTATACAGATTTGGATTTCCAGGAAGACCAGGATGAAAAAAAGTCCACCTCTAGCTATGTGTTTACATTGGGAGGTAGGGCCATATCATGGAGGAGTATAAAGCAGAAGTGAATTGCGGACTCCACCATGAAAGCAGAATATGTGGCTGCTTCTAAAGCTTTGAAAGAAGTAGTATGGTTTCAAAACTTCCTTTTGGAGTTAGACATGATTCCTAAGTTGCCCAAGACTATCACGGTATACTGTGATAACTCTGGTGCTATGGCAAACTCGAAGGAATCACGAACTCACAGAGCAACAAAACACATTGAGATAAAGTACCATATCATACGAGAAATCATGTCAAAGGGTGATGTGCTAATTGAGAAGATTGATACAAAGGATAATCTAGCGGATCCATTCACAAAAGCTCTACCACAGAAGGTCTATGAGGTGCATGTTCGTAACCTTGGACTGCGGCTGCAGCAGGCAACATAAGATGATTGATGTAAAAGCTAGATTAGTTTAGACGTGTTATACTCTTGAAAAACTACCATAATGCTTTGAGTATAAGGAGGAGATTGATGGAATTATATACTGAAAGCATTATGATTGGTATATTTTGTACAAGGTTTATTGGTTAATATACTGGGAATCATTAATGTTGTATGTTCATCTCCTGTCTGAATTAACAAACATGTCTTGCAAATGCACTTATCCTCTTATCTCGTCGATAGGGAGATCATACGGTGTGTAGTAGATCACGGAAGATCGTATGGATCGATTGACCTAGCGAGATATAAACAATATCATAGCTGAGACAGTCCAAGGATAGACTGTCAGTATAGACAGTAGCATACTCAGTAATAAGCGACTTATCTTAGTTGCTTGGTATGCTGGTGCGTGCGGTATGCATTGATAGGACCTAGTTAAGATTGATTCCTTTATCTAACTTTAAGAAATCTAGATCATGATGATTTGATGGAATCTTAAGCGTAAATGAAGGTATGGAGGTATACACAAACTTATGTGTTGCTTTGAGATACTATGGTGGAAAGTTCTAGTCAAACTTGTATATTTGTGTCTTGGGTAATAGCATTTTTGTATGATTGTGTGTAACTAGAACTCGGTAACCATATCCAGTATAGGATAGTGGCATTTCCTGAGCAGCACAAAAGGTCATTGTGCTAAAGTCTTGCAGGCTGATTAAGTTCAAGCATAAATGAAAAGGGTTGAGTGGATTGACTTAGGAATAAAAGATGTTAATTAATTTTGGAGCTTGTCAGAGCTTAAGTTAATTAATAAATGTATGTAACCTTAAATATGGGGATTTTCCGAGTCTATGCAACTCATTCCTCATAACGTGGTAGCAAATAGGTAGGACGGCATTGATTCTTTGATGGCATGAATCAATATTAATTAATTAATTATATTCTGGGTTGAATATCGGAATTAATTAATTGATAGGCCTTATTTATAATTTTCATTCTGGTCCCTGGTCTGGCCCATGAAATTCAAGCCAATCTGAGATCAGAATTTTCCTATAAATACCCCTCAGGTTCTAAGATCACAATACACCACAAGATCATAAGTTGCTAAGCAGCAAAAAAAAGTATTTGGGAACTGTGATAGGCGACAATTGATCTGAGAACGCGGAGGAATTTTTGCTTCTCGATAGGTACGAAATTCGGAGGGAATCTTTAATAGATTTTTCAGATTGGAGCTGGGTTACAGATCAAAAGATCAAATCTAGAGGATTGAATTCTTCTCTTCTCTCTAGTTCTTTTGAAATTATCTTAATAATTTCAATAGATTTAATCATTTCATCTTGTAGGATTAAATCTTGTTGCGCAAGAAAGAGGATCAAGGATCAAATCTCTGCGCATCCAGTTCTTCAGTTTCTACAATCCAGGTATTCTGCATAAACCTTCTTATGTATTTCAGTAGAAGCATGCTAGGATTATTCGTAGTCATAGCAATTGATATTTGATATCTAATTTCAACTTGGGTTATGGATTGGCAATTCAGTTTGTCAGCAATCCCTTCAGAGTGCAAATAAGAAATACATTGCGGACTCTACTATTGAAGTTGAGTATGTTGCAGCTTTAGAAGTTTTAAAATAATCAGTATGACTTCAAAACTTCCTTTTGGAGTTGGACATGATCTCTTGTTTGCTGATGACTATCACAGTATGTTGTGATAACTCTGGTGCAGTGGCAAACTGGAAGGCACCACGAACTCAAATATCAACTAAACACATAGAGAGGAAGTATCATATAATATGAGAAATCTTAACAAGGGGTGAAGTGCTGATAGAAAAGATAAACATGAAGGATAATCTAGCAGATCAATTCAGGAAGGCCCTATAACAGAAGGTTTACAAGGCACATGTTCGTAACCTTGAACTGCGTTTGAAGCCAGCTACATGATGCGCGATGGAATAGCCAGATTAGATTAGACGCTTTGTATACTCTCGAAAGCACTTTTATAATGCTTCAAGTATAAGTGGGAGATTGATGGATTTGTATGCTAAAAGCATTATGATTAGTGTTGATGCATGAAATTTGCGGATTACCTTGAAGACTGAATACTCGAAAAGAATGGAAAATTTTTGTAGAGCTTTATTAATGATAATAAAGTAGAAAATTATATCTCCTTTTGCAATGAAAAATATGAGTATTTATATGGAGAAAACCCTAGATTTATAAAGAAAGTAGCTTTAATCGTTGTGCAAGTAAGTCCTTTCCTTCTTAGTTCTAGTGTTGATGTGGTCAAATCCCTCTTGACTTGCCTCTTTTTCCTCGTCCTTTTATATTCTCCTTATATGTCTTTAAATGCCAAGTGGACCAGTCTGACTGCTTTGTCTTTATCGCGTGTTTTTTGGTCGTTCGATCCGGTCAGTGGTCTCTTCCAAATCACCTTTTGAAACAATGGGGTACCGTGTTCAAGGAGTGATGTGAGCGCTAGGTCGGGTCGAATGCCTCCGCTCTGGATTGTACGATCAACTGTCCGAAGAAATAATTCATCGAAATAATGAGTCATCATTGATATCGACACATCTGAGATCGCTAAATGTTCGGGAGTTCCTCTATTCAATCCTTTTCCTTCTTCTTGTTGCAACCCGACTAGGTCGAATCGGGCTTCACTTGACGCCGGGTAGATCCCAGAGCCTGTGGTTGATGGGTCAAGCCACTGGGCCATTCTCTGGTACCTCATTTGGTCATGTAGTGGGCCTAGAATGAGCTAGTTCATTCTAGGGCACAACAATAGCCCCTCCGCTTTATCGAGATCAATGTTGATTTGATGAAGCTGGAAATTTTTTCAATGAGTGGGACTTTAGATTCCCCCTAACCAATCTGAAATATGGTAAGGGAGGCGATATAGGTATTTCATATTGCACCTCTATTGTATCACCCCCGAGAGCCATGTGGAGGACTACTTCACTCCTTTTTCCCCGACTCTCTGATAAAATGCCTCAAAGTAGTGAGTGTGTTTGGCGAGGTGGGGCTCCAAGCGATATGTTCTGGGAGTGAACCTAAAAGAGATTGCAAGTAGCGACCCTGAATTTTCCAGCACGTGGGCCGGCTTCGTACTTCACATGGGCAAATAAGGCAGAACTAGATGGATCTGGATTTTGTGGGGTCTGAGAGGGAGTGAAGTCACTATGTCATTACCGATTCGAGTGGTTGTGCGGTTTAAGGTTGAATCTTTAGAAAGATAACCCTCGCGATGTTGCCACTTGAGGCTAGGCACATGCCGCCAGGATTCAAAGTTTTCGAGTGCCCTAGCGATATGAGATTTGCTTCACTCAGGTGTAGCCCCCTAGTGTATGAAGGTTCGTTATGCTCGAAGCATATATGATTTTTTTTCTTTGCACTGCTCATTCTTCTGTCGAGCCCACAAGCCCCCAGGTGCAATATTCTTCGAAGTGTTTTGTCGTTCACTCGAGCGGTCATGCAAAATAGAGAGCACAGAGATCTTAGTATTGTTTAGAATGCATAGAAAGTTGTATTTGAATATAGCATTCAATTTAATAACTTGCATGTTGTAATAATTTTTTTAAAAAAAATTTAATTTTAGTAGAGATTAACTCTTTGTCTAAAATAATCGAAGGGAGAAATTTAATAAATAAGAGGGGAAAATGAAATTAAAAGAAGTAACATAATAAAATATAAGGAAAGATAGAATTTGTATTTAATCGAGGAGCTTCGACATCTTTTGAGAAATACGTATCCTTTTGAACAAGCTTCAAAGATTATGAAATTAATAATTAAGATTAGAGGAACATTTAGAACTATAATCTTTGAAGCATCAATTAGTGCCTCCTTGGTTGTGTGGTGCAAAGAATTCCAAGGATCTCTTTTCATGCCTCTAGAACAACTTAGCAAAGATTAGAAGATTTACAGTGTTTTTATTCCTTGTCAAGAAAAATGTTTGAACCATTAGAAAGGCTACACCTACAAATTTCAACATCTCATTACATAACAACATTGAAGTGGTCTTCCTTAAAGTTTTTAAGTATTTTTTCTGACAATAACACAACTTAACTTGCTGAAGAAATAAACAAGTATATAGTTATGTAACAATGAACATCAAGTTAATTCCTAATTCTTAGAGTTCAGAACACCCACTTAAATACACTTAGCCAAGTCTTAGGAATATTCTGAATCCCCCAAAACCATTAATGGCATAAATTCCAATATAAGAATTTTTTTTAATCTGATACAACCTACCCAAACTCAACTAGATTCAACTTTATAACTTTTGTACTAGCACCAACCATTAGCTAAAATCCAAATTCCAATCATCGCAAATTAAAAATCAAAGTAATTTTCAAAGTTAAATTCACAAGACAATAACAGTCAAATAGGAATGAGAACACCTGAATCGAAGAAACCGAATGGGGATTCAACCAACGACCATCGTTCAAATTGACTATGAGGTTTGGTTATGGTTATCTGTCTATTGAGACGAACGTCCTAGCCACCGAGAATTCCTGTGGACAGAGGTGTGGCAACCTGGGCATCATCGACAGCGATGATTGACTCTGAAAGAGGGAGCATGGTGCAGGTGACCTACACGGTCGAGCAAACTCTCCGTCGGAGAAGAGGACGACATCCTGGACAAAGTGATAGTTGTTAGTGCAAGTTGGCACAGCAGCAAGGTGTGTGCACATAGGTGCCACCGTCGGTGGTGGTGGCGACCTACGTCGGGGGTTGCCAGTGATAGGAGTAGCAGCGATAGAGGAATTAGACTGCGTGTTGTAGCCACTTTTCTGTGCGTGGGATTTTGTTTTCCACAGGAACTGTGTTTCTCAATGCCTTGCGCGTGGCATCGATTATTAATATCGGCGATGCACCATGGTGGCCTAGGATGTGGTGACCTCAGAGACGATGATGGTTGGCCATGTGCAGCAAATCTGCTACCAGCTAACGAGATGGGTTGCGGCATAGAATAAAAACCTTAGATGTCGAGCGTGTCCTCCATAAAACCCTAGTCACCATCTCCTTACTCTCCAAACCCTAATCCGGTGGCGTATTATGGGGGCGGTTCCCCTCTTCTCGGTGATTGCATGTGCATTGATATGTGCACCAAATGACACGCACGGGGTGCTGCACGCTGGCAATCGGTTCAAGATGGGACGGCCATGGGCTGGCTCGCACATCGTATTTCCTAGGCAGGCTGTGGCCTATCGAACGGGGTTACGGTAGCTAGCGTGGTGGATGGTGGGGGTACAGCCAGAGCGGGCAGTGCACGAGGTGGCCTACAGCAGTAGTGGTGGCTTCCTCTTCTTTGCTGATCGTGTTCCATATTCATCGATGATATGTGAATGGAGCAACCACATTCAGTAGTTTTCTATGTATTCTCCATTCTTTCATTTCTTTCTAGTCTTTTCCCACAGACAACACCAACTGTTGATGCATGAAATTCCATGCATTACCTTTAAGAATACTCGAAAAGAATGGAAAATTATTGTAGAGCTTTATTAATGATAATAAAGTAGAAAATTTATATCTCCTTTTACAATGAAAATTTTGAGTATTTATAGGGAGAAAACCATAGAATAATAAGGAAAATAGCTTTAGTCGTTGTGCAAATAAGTCCTTTCCTTGTTAGTTCTGATGTTGATTTGGTCAAATCGCTCTTGATTTGCCTCTTTTTTCTCGTTCTGCTAAATTCTCCTTATATGTCTTTAAGTGCAAATTGGACCGGTCTGACTGCTTTGTCTTTTATCGCATCGTCGGGTTATTTGATCCGGTCAGTGGTCTCTTCCAAATCACCTTTTCAAATAATGGGGTATCGTGTTCAAGGACTGATGCGAGCGCTGGCTGGGTCGATCACCTTCGTTCCAAGTGGTACGATCACCCTACCAAGTTAAATCGGGATTCACTTAACGTCGGGTAGATCCCACAGCCTGTGATTGATGGGTTGAGCCATTGGGTCGCTCGATGGGACCTCGTTCGATCACGCAGTGGGCCTAGAATGAGCTTTGTCATTCTTCGACACAACAATAGCCCCTAGCTTAATCAAGATCAATGTTGATTCGATGAAGCTGCGAATTTTGTCAATGCGTGGGACTTTAGATTCCCCTGACCAATCAGAAATATGTTAATGGAGGCAATAGAGGGATTTCGTACTGCACCTCCATCATATCTCCCTCGATAGCTAGGTCGAAGAACTACTTCACTCCTTTTTTCCTGACTCTACGACGTGAAAAAAAAGGCACGACTGCTACCTTTTCCCCTATCAATCGATGAAATGCCTCAAAGCAGTGAGTGTGCTTGACGAGGTGGGGCTATGCTGTTGGAGTGAACCCCGAAGATATTGCAAGTAGCGACCCTAAATTTTCTTGCACATGGGTCGGCTTCGTACTGCATGTGGGCGAATAGGGTAGAACCGGATGGATCCTAATTCTGTGGGGTCTGGCAGGGAGTGAAGTCACAATGTTGTGACCGATTTAAATGGTCGTGCGATTTAAGGTTAAATCTTTAGAAATATAACCCTCGCATTGAGGATAGACACATGCCGCCAGGATTCAAAATTCTCGAGTTCCCTAGCGATATGAGATTTGCTATACTCAAGGGTAGCCCCCTAGTGTATGAAGGCGGCTTGTTATGCTCTAAGCATATATAATTTTTTTATTTGCATTGATCATAATTCTATCGAGCCCCCAAGCCCCCAGGTGCAATATTGTACGGGGTTCTTTCTGGTTCACTCGAGCGGTCATGAAAAATAGAGAGGAAGAAGATCTTGGTATTCTTTAGAATGCATAGAAAGTTGTATTTAATATAGCATTCAATTTAATAACTTGAATATTGTAATCATTTTTTTAATTTTTTTTATAAGCAGAGATTAACTCTTTCTGTAAAATAATTGAAGGGAGAAATTTAATAAATAAGAAAGGAGAATGAAACTAAAAGAAGCAACTTAATAAAATAAAAGGAAAGATAGAACCCATGTTTAATAGAGGAGTTTCAACATCTTTCAAACAGTATGTATCCTTTGGAACAAGCTTCGAAGATTATGAAATTAATAATTGAGATTAGATGAACATTCAGAACTATTATCTTTGAAGCATCAGTTAGTGCATCCTTGGTTGAGTGGTGCAAAGAATTCCAATTACCTTTTTTCATGCCTCTAGAACAACTTAGCAAAGATCAGAAGATTTACACTGTTTTTATTCATAGTCAAGAAAAATGGTTGAACCGTTCGAAAGGTTGCACCTACAAACTTCAACATCTGATTACATTACAACATTGAAGTGGTCTTCACTTAAAGCTTTAAAGTATTTTGTCTGACAGTAACACAACTTAACTTGCTCAAGAAATGAACAAGTATATAGCTATGTAACAATGAACATCAAGTTAAGTGCTAATTCTCGGAGTTCAGATACAACCACTTACATACACTAAGCCAAGTGTTAGGATTATCCCGAATCCTACAAAACCATTAATGGCATAATTTCGAAGATAAGAATTTTTTTTAATCTGATACAACTACTTACCCAAACCCAACTAGATTTAACTTTATAACTTCTGTACTAGCACCTACCATTTGCTAAAATCCAAACTCAAATCATCGCAAATTTGAAACCAAAGTAATTTTCAAAGTTAAATTCACAAGATAATAATAGTCAAATAGAAACGAGAACTCCTGAATCGAAGAAATCAAATGGGGATTCAGCCAATGACCATCATTCAAATTGACTATGAGGTTTGGTTATGGTTATATGTCCATTGAGACGAACGCCCTAGGTGCCGAGAATGTATGTGGACAGAGGTGCGACAACTTGGGCATTGGCGACAGCGACAATTGACTCTAAAAGGGGGAGCGTGGTTGAGGTGACCCTTGCGGTCGAGCAAACTCACCGTTGGAGAAGAGGACGACATCCTGGACAAAGTGAGAGTGGTTAGTGCAAGTTTGCGCAACAGCAGGGTGTGTGCACTCAGGTGCCACCGCCGGTGGTGATGGCGACCGATGTTTGGGGTCACCGCGACAGGAGTGACAGCGATGGAGGAATCAGACTGTGTGTTGTAGCCATTTTTCTGCACGTGGGATTTTGTATTCCACAGGAATTGTGTTGCTCATTGCCTTGCACGTGGCATCGATTTTCAGTGCCGGCGGTGCACCATGGCGGCCCAGGACGTGGCTACTTCGGAGACAATGATGGTTGGCTGTGTGCGGCGGATCTGCTATCGGCGAACAAAAGAGGTGGCGGCGCAGAACAAAAACCTTAGACGCCGCATGCGTCGTCCACAAAACCCTATCTGACATTTCCTTACTCTCCAAACCCTAGTCCGGCGGCGCACCATGGGGGCGTGTTTCCCTCTTCCCAGCAATCGCGGGTGCATTGATATGTGCACCAGATGACACGCACGAGGTGTTGCACGCCAATGATCGGTTCTAGACAGGATGACCACGGGCTTGCTTGCACCTCGCAAATGTGCGCATACCTAGATGGGCTGCAGCCTATCGAACGGAGTTGTTGCAGCTCGTGCAGCAGATGGTGGGGTTACATCTAGACCGGGTAGCGCACGGGGTGGCCTGTAGCAGCAGCGGTGGCTTCCGGTGTAGCTTATTCTTTTTTACTAAACGTGTTCCATATTCATCGATGATATGTGAACATAGCAGCCACATTTAGTAGTTTACAACGTATTCTCCATTCTTTTATTTCTTTTAAGTCTTTTACCACATACAACGCCAATTGTTGATGCATGAAATTACACGGATTACCTTTTATACTAAATACTCGAAAAGAATGAAAAATTGTTGTAGAGCTTTATTAATGAGAATAAAGTAGAAAAATTATATATCAAATTTTACAATGAAAAATATGAGTATTTATATGGAGAAAAACCCCTTGATTTATAATGAAAACAACTTTAATCGTTGCACAAATAAGTCCTTTCCTTCTTAGTTCTGGTGTTGATGTGGTCAAATCCCTATTGACTTGCCTCTTTTTCCTCGTCCTTCTAAATTCTCCTTATATGTCTTTAAATGCCAACTGGACCAGTCTGACTGCTTTGTCTTTTTATCGTGTGTCTTCGGGTCATTCAATCCAGTCAGTGGTCTCTTCTAGATCACCTTTTTCAGAAAATGGGGTACCATGTTCAAGGAGTGATGCGAGCGCTGGGTCGGGTTGACTGCCTCTGCTCCGGGTGGTACGATCACCCTACCAAGTCAACTCGGGCTTCACTTGATGCCGGATAGATTCCACAGCATGTGGTTGATGGGTCGAGCCACTAGGCCGTTCGATGGGACCTCATTCAATCATGTAGTGGTTCTAGAATAGGCTTGGTCATTCTAGGGCACAACAATTTTTTATATTGTAAACAATTTTGTTTAACATACTGTCAATCATTATTGTTGTTTTACAATATTTTATCTCCTTTATGAATTAACAAACATATATTACAAACAATTTTATCCTCTTACCTCGCCGATAAAAAGATCTTATGGTGTGTTGTAGGTCACAGAGGATCGTATGGATCGCTTAACCTTGTGAGATATAAATATTCACAAGATAGACTGTTGGTGTAGGTTGCAACACATTTAGTATTTAGTAACTTATCTTGGTTACTAGATGTACTCGTACGTTTGGTGCGTATTGATAATAACCTTACTAAGATTGATTCTTTAACCTGACATTAAAAGAATCTTGATCTTGATGGCTTGTCGATATCTAAAGCATTGTGAATGATCTAGAAGTATATAAGAGTTTTTGTGTCACTTTAAGATGCTAAGACGAAAAGTCTTACATGTACTTGTATATCTGATCTTGGGTGATAGCAACTTGTGTATGATTTCTATATCGGAATTAGGTAACCATACCCTGTATAGGATGGTGTCATTCCCTAAGTGGCTCAGAAGGTAATTATGCTAAAATTTTGCAGGCTTATTAAGTTCAAGCATACATGAAAATGTTGAGTGATATTACTTAGGAATAAAATATATTAATTAATTTGTAAGATTGTGATTGTTTGAATTAATTAATGAATATGTGTAACCTTAAATATAGGGATATACCGAGCCCATACAACCCGTTCCTCATAACGTGGTAACAAAGGGGAATGTCAGTATTGATTCTCTGGTGGCATGAATCAATATTAATTTATTACTTGTATTTTAGGTTGAATATGAAATTAATTAATTTAGAGGCCATCTTTGTTATTTGCATGTTGGTCCCTGGTCTGGCCCATGAAAAGCTCAAGCTCAATTGGATTTAGAATTCTCCAATAAATGCCCCTTCAATTCCTCAAATAACATGTTCATAAGTTGCAGTTCAGCAAACTATATTTTCTTGGAGCTAAGGGCGATTTTCATGTGAAAGGAGGAAGAAATTTTGATTCTTGATTGGTGCAATATCCGTAGAGAATCTTTATTTGATATCTGGATACGAGCGAGGGATATAGATCAGAAGATCTGATCTGGAGGGACTTTTCTCTTATTTTCTTCCTCAATTTTTGATTTTATTATTTAATTAAATCAAAGACTTAATTCTTCTTCTTGTAGGAGTGAATCTTATTATGCAAGAAAGATTCAAAGGCCTAATCCCCGCTGTTGGTCCCAAATCAGAGTACGTGTAATGTGCAGCAAAAGTATTCAAACAGTTAAATACACTCTAAATATGAGCAATTCAGTTTACAATTAACGCAGTTTTTGCTTAGCAGTTTTGAAACCATGGTTTACGTTAGCTAGCAAATTAGATTAATAGTTTTGCAGGTACTAGCGGTCAACAGTTTATAAGCTTCAACACTTACACGATAAGTGTTGAAGGTTTCAAGATATAGTTGTAAATTGTAAAGTGCGTAAGGTAAATAAAACTGTAAACGACACAGGATATTTATAGTGGTTTGGTGCCTTAAGTCCTACGTCCACTCTTCGGATATCAGATACGGTAATTCACTAAGTTATGAAGATACAATCCTCACGATCTATAGCCAGTTGTTGTAGAAGCCTCTGTCCATAGCACAATGGATCACTCGCCCATGCAGTTGTACTTTACTCCTTCTTCAGTCCGTCGAAGGCTCTGCGTCTTCTCTGTAGACCAGCTCGAAATTGGACTGAAGAAAAACCTCCCTTTTTCTCCTTCGGTAGGATGGATGGTTGTGTTCTTCCCAGAACGTTCACTGGTCGGCAGTTGCCCGTAATAACTTGTTCTTCCTTTGCAAGATCAGGCTGCTATGTTCTTACTCTGAAAGTAAGAACACCAAGATAGTAGATTAAGTTAATCCTCGTGTACTCAAAGTCACACGGTGAATCTCCAAAGATTCTATAGCAATGAATGCTTCTTGTTCAATAAATGAACCACATTATTAATGTCTTCTCGCTTGATAGCATTTAATGCTTGAAGCTTTAGTTTCAGCAGAGAGACAATGAATGTGTCGAAGATTAAAATCTGTGAAGGTATTCAAATGAGCAGGGAGCAAAGGTTTTTATGTCTCTGTTGTTCCTGCTATTTATAGGTGAGACACCAGAAAGTAGCCGATAGAGACATTAGAAAGGATGTCCAATCATAATTCATGCACCTCTGAAAAGTCGCTTATCTTTCTGCTTTTTCTGCTACAACGTCCTTCTTTTCTTAGCAGTTTGTACTTGTTGTGTCAGACGTCGAACAACGTTGTATGCCAGTCAGAGCTTAGTATCTGTCTTTCTTTTATCCTTGACTTCTTTGAAGTTCTCCTGCGACTTGTTTGACATCTTTTCTTGTACGCATTCCTTGATGCGAAACTGTCTTGATCTGAAAATGTGAGCGCCTCTCAACAGTTTCTATGTGAAGACTGTGTCCACAGTTTTTGTGACCTTGCTCTGCTTTTCTTCGTCTTGTATGTTCGACTGTAATCTCGTCTGAATGGCTTCTTCCTCAAAACTGTTACACAGTTTTGATGGTTTCCTTCTTTCTTGACAATTACAACTCGATCATCCAATACAAGGATTACATGAGGTAATAATTGATGGATTTATATACTGAAAGTATTATATGATTGGTATATTATGTACAAGGTCGATTGGTTAATATACTGGGAATCATAAAGTTGTATGTTCATCTCCTGTCTGAATTAACAAACATGTGTCGCAAACGCAATTATCATCTTATCTCGTCGATAGGAAGATCATACGGTGTGTAGTAGATCACGGAAGATCGTATGGATCGTTTGACCTAGAGAGATATAAATGGTTATCACAGCTGAGACAGTTCGAGGATAAACTGTCGGTGTAGGCTGCAGCATACGCAGTAATAAGCATCTTATCTTGGATGGCTTGGTATGCTGGTGTGGGGCACACATTGATAAGGATCAAACATATCTCTGGCACTTGAGACTAGGTCACATCAATCTAAAGAGGATTAAAAGATTAGCATGTGATGGGCTCTTGGATTGTTTTCAAGTGGTACCGCATCAAATCTGTGGATCCTGTATAGAGGGAAAGATGACGACCAGGCCTTTTAAGGCAAGTCAGTCTCGAGCAGAGGATGTGTTGGAATTGAACCACTCTAACTTATGTGGACCAATGTCCATGCAAGCTCGTGGAGGTTATGAGTACTTTGCCACATTCATTGACGATTACTTAAGATTTGGATATGTCTATTTGCTTCGCCACAAGTCTGAATGCTTTGAGAAATTCAAAGAATTTAGGACTGAGGTAGAAAAGAAGCTACGACTATCAAGACACTACGATCAGATTGTGGTGGAGAATACCTCAGTAACGAGTTCTTGCAGTACTTGTCAGACAACGGGATTACATCCCAGTGGACTGCACCAGGAACCCCTCAACAAAATGGTGTAGCGGAAAGAAGAAATAGAACTCTCTTAGAAATGGACAGGTCGATGATGAGTTATGCAAGCTTGCCAATTTCGTTTTGGGGATATGCCTTGGAGACAGCGGCCTACTTGCTTAACATGATACCTACTAAATCAGTTCCTAAAACGCCTCTGGAACTCTGGTATGGGCGAAAGGCAAGTTTGAACAGAGTGAGGGTTTGGGATTGTCCAGCATATGTGCTGACAAAGGAACCTCATAGGTTAGAAAGTAGGTGTAAGCTGATGTTGTTTATAGGATATCCCAGGCAAACGAAAGGTGGTTACTATTATTGTCCTAAGAATCAGAAAGTCGTTGTCAGTACCAACAAAAGATTCTTGGAGGACAAATATGTAAGAAATCACAGATCCAAGAGTGAAATTATCCTCCACGAGCTTGAGGATAAGGAAGCAATTCCATTAGGAAAGCCCAGTGTAGTGGTAAATCCACCTGTAACAGGTGAGGCTATACCAACACTGCCACTACTGCAAGGTATGGGACCAACGCGTATCGTGCCAAGTACTGACACGGTTCAGATGCCTCGTTGCAGTGGGAGGATTGTCCACCAACCCGAAAGGTATATGTTTGTGGGAGAGTCCTCTAACTTGATCCCGGAAAACGAAATGGATGATACCGATCCCTGAACATATGACGAGGCGGTATCTGATAAAGATGCAGACATATGGCTGATCGCCATGGATTCAGAAATAGAATCCATTACGGCTATGGATGTATACCATAGAACTGATTTGCCAGATGGCTGTCGAGCCATAGGGTGCAAATGGGTATACAAAAGAAAGAAAGGAGTGAATGGTGAAATTACAGCATTCAAAGCAAAGCTGGTGGCAAAGGGTTATAGTCAGAAAGAAGGTGTAGACTATGACGAGACCTTCTCACCGGTAGCCATGCTTAAGTCCATTCGTATACTTCTAGCTATAGCAGCACATAAGGACCTAGAAATCTGGCAGATGGATGTCAAAACCGCGTTTCTGAATGGGTACCTTGAAGAAGGTAGGGACATCAATATGCAACAGCCAGAAGGTTATGTGCAGAAGGGCGAAGAACATTTGGTCCGGAAGCTAAGGAAGTCGCTGTACGGACTAAAACAAGCTTCACGGTCATGGAATCTGCATTTTTATGAAGTGATTAAATCCTATGGATTTTAACAATGTTCAAACGAGAGTTGCGTGTACCGTCTATGTGTCAGCGAAAGCGTGGTGTTCCTTGCACTTTAGGTAGATGATATTCTCCTATTTGGCGACAATGTGGAAGTATTGTCGGGCATAAAAGGGTGGGTATCCGAACAATTTCATATGAAGGACCTTGGGTTCGTAGGATACATCCTAGGGGTAAAAGTATTGCGGGAGCGCAATAAGAGGATGTTGACCTTGTCTCAAGGGTCATATGTGGATACTGTGATTGCCCATTTCAGCATGCAAACTGCCAAGAAAGGTCTGTTACCCTTCAGACATGGCATACATCTTTCCAAGGATCAGTGTCCGGTGACACAAAGGGAGAAAGATGAAATGAGGAACGTGCCATATGCATCGGCCGTGGGGAGCCTCATGTATGCAATGCTATGTACGAGGCCAGATATCTGCTTTGTTGTAGGTATGGTAGCGAGATACCAGTCTAATCCTGGACAGGCGCATTAGACCGTGGTAAAGCACATACTCAAATACTTGAAAAGGACTAGAGACTATCTTCTCATCTATCAGTG
Source organism: Plectranthus barbatus (assembly GCA_026898455.1). Classification (NCBI taxonomy): domain Eukaryota; kingdom Viridiplantae; phylum Streptophyta; class Magnoliopsida; order Lamiales; family Lamiaceae; genus Plectranthus; species Plectranthus barbatus. Next base: position 500,210 of record JAPKLW010000180.1, read on the forward strand.
TGAGGAGTCGTGCCCTCTGGGTTATACTGATTCGGATTTCCAGGCACACCGAGACAAAAAGAAGTCCACCTCTGGCAATGTGTTTACATTGGGAGGTGGGGCCATATCATGGAGGAGTGCAAAGAAAAAGTGCATTGCTGACTCCACCATGGAAGCAGAATATGTGGCAGCTTCTGAAGCTTCGAAAGAAGCAGTATGGTTTCGAAACTTCCTTCTGGAGTTAGACGTGATTCCTAAGCTGCCCAAAACCATCACGGTATATTGTGATAATTTGGGAGTTGTGGCTAATTCAAAGGAACCACGAACTCACAGAGCACTCATTCTTCAGGGTTTCGCAATCTAGGTATTCCGCATAAACCCCCTTATGCATATTCAATAGGAGCATGCTAGGATTAATCATAGGCATAGCAATTTATTTTTGATATTCCAATTAACGAACCTTGCCAAACGGACTTCGTGATTCAGTTCACGAATCCCTTCAATAACTCTATGACCTAGACTTTGGTATATAGTTTTGACACATCAAAACATCAAATTAAGGTAGGATTTCTACATCAATACCTAACAATCTCGCCCTTTTTGATGTTGTCAAAACCATACCTCTAACTCTATATAAGTCGATGAGAAGATGCAGTTGATCTGAGTTTACAAATTTTTCTATCTAACACTACTCAGAATTGTGCCTCTTCTACACTCGACCTGCTCTAAATGACCTTCCCCTCAATGGGATAATATTTTTCGAATAAAAAAATCAGTCAGTTTAGAGCAATTAAGAAAAGAAGGATTGCTGAACACACTGGAAAATGTGAATTCAGCCAGTCAAGAATCAAGGTAAGAGACAATGAGCAGTTGTCTTCAAACCAACAGTTTTTCACTTTTCAATAGATATGATCGATTACAAGTACATGAAAAGTTTTAAAACTTCAGTAATAAAAGACATTCAAAATTTAAAACAAAGCAAAATAAATTCATGACCTTTGCTTACCCTTCTTGATTCTTGTCCTTCTACTTTTCGTGATTCGAGGAATCTGCATCTTTTGGCTTCGAGGAAGTTGCGGCAGATTTGGAAAACAGACCAGCTTGCGCCTTGAGGACTGCGGTTACTTCTGAGAGGTGTTTCCTATCTTCCTTTCTGGCAGCCATTAATAAATTCAGCTTCATTGTAATATCTCCATCCCGCTTTATGCGCTCTTCTTCCTACTTTCTGTATTCCTCAGCTCGCCTTTTCTGTTCCTCTTCTTGCTTACGATCAATTAAGATCAACTGCAGCTTCAATGACTCATGCCTTCTCTCTTCCCCCTTTTTGACAATATCAAGAACAAGAGTTATTCGTTGTTCCACACGATGATCTATCTTTTGTCTCAGAACATTATAGGTTAGAGGATTTGCAGCGACTGAGAGAGGATTTTGAGACATAATTCCTTTAACGGTGGCTAATGCTCTAGAGTCTTTATGGGTTTGACTCTGAGTGGTAGCAGTGGAAGTCTCAGGTGGATGAGGATTTTGACTCATTGCTATCTCTTCCTCTTCCTCCTTTTGTTTAGTTGTGGCTGCTGCTGCTTCATGTTTAGCCTTTTTCGGCAGTGGCTTCTGCTTCCTTTCGATGTGCTTCAGCACTTGTAGCTTCTTCCTCTAGTCGCTGGAGCTCAGTAGTTTCTTCCTCTAGTCGCATAAGCTTAGCAGCTTCATCCTCTTTTCGCTTAAGCTCAGCAGCTTCTTCCTCTTGTTTTCTCTTGAGTTCTGCTGCTGCTTCTGCTTCTTTTTGTCGTTGGAGTTCTGCTGCTGCTGCTTCTTGCTTATGTTTTAGCTCAGCAGCTACTTCTTCTTGTCGCTTGACTTCAATTGTTGTCTCTTCTTCTTGTATTTGAAATTGAGATAAACGACTCCTGAACATTTGTTCATTGTTGTCCAGCTGTCGTTGTTGAACATCTAGTTCTTGCTGCTAGGAGTAAGGTACTTGTCGCTGGGTGTCTAATTGCTCAATAGCTGCGTGATATTCATTGATCTTTCTTCTGATGATTTCCAAGGTTGATGTTGTTGCTCTTGTAGTCTCCTGTTAAGAATCAAAATGAATAGTTCCCCCTGAAACCAGGAGGGATACGATTTCATTTTCTGCTTCCTTATTGATATCTTTGTGGGTGTTTTGGTCTTCCTCCAGCGATACTTGTCTATGAGACGTGGTTTGCTCAGAACTGGAGGATGATGAGCATCTCTTCTCTTCAGGATGTTCTGTTTCAGAGTTCGGAGCTGTGTCCGATGGTATGGAGGATTTACCCCCCTACAAGCATAGCATCAAAATGCAGTTTCTTGGCAACTGTTTGGATTGGTTTATCATAGTTTGTCTTCTTTTTCTTTGACGTCGAAGATGTTCAACAACTGGTTGGTTATCTTGCTGTGAGACGTCTTCAGAGTTGATATCTGTTTGCGTCCTTTTTCTTCTGCTTCGTCTTTGTCCAGGCTTTTGAGTGGAAGTGCCTATCTTCTTTGATTTCTTGGGCTCTTCAGCAGTTCGAACTGTCGGAATGTTTTTGAGATCCTCAGATGTCTCAGCATCTATTTCCATATCATCCAAACTGTCATCGGCTTCTTCCTTTTGTGTTACACGATAAACTGGAACCTTTGGCGGAACAAAGTTGGATGATATGAGATCTTCTCCTTCATCTTGTATTCCTAGAATGCGCTCAAGAAGGTAGCTAACCTTCAGACCTAAACCGACGCTCGAAGAGAACTTTCCTTTGGTTGGAATATCTCTGTTCTTCTTTGCGTTCTCCAGTAATCGACCAAAGATGTATGTCGCCCAATTTCCTCCAGGGCAGTCATCAAGAGCCATCATTAGAGAATAATTGGGATTGCTTAGCTTAGATAAGGATCCAATCCCACAATAGATCATCCTCAGCGCGATCTCACTGAGTATCTTAGAAGATGGGTTCAGTTCGGATACCTTGTGGAAGCTTTGAATTTTTAGGTGACTCGGGCTTTTTCCATTTTAGCCAGTGAGCCTTCAACTCACCCTTATTGTTATGAAGATAGCTGGCGATATCGACTCCGGTCTTTGGTAGATGTAGATGTTGAGCAACAAGAGCAGGATCGACTTTTATCTTCTTCATGTAAACTGTAGTGAGGAAGAATCGATCTTTGTCGTCGAATGTGGCATTTTCATAGAACTCAACAACTCGATTTGGATTGAATCTCCGAGGACATGCAGTTAGGAACTTTGTTAAGTTCTCACTTAGAAGCTTTCCCGCAATCTCTTGGGCAATCATCTCGTCGGTGGTGATTGAGAGGAAGTTCTTCCAGTTCAAAATTTTCTCCTTCATGACCTGTGATATTAGAAGTTGTCGATCGATGGTCTTGGAGTCTTCAACTAACTGAAATAGTTCGTCCTGTGAGGTCTCCTCAATGACGACAAGCTGTTCTGGATTATCAGAAGTGTTGGCATCCATGATTTGGTGTTTCTCCTTCGGCATGAACTAGATGTGGAGGTTGATTGATCCTTGAAACTCTTGGTTTGATCCCTATAGATATCTTGATTGATGGATTGACAGTAAATGTAGTAATCAAGAAGACGACACGATGGGTTTAAGGGATTTTGGTGATCAATTTTAGCAAAAATCATAGGCTGAGATTGAAACCCCCTTTTTGTCTTGAACGACTGAGATTGACGCTGACGTCAGCATCTGTTCAAGTTGTCTGGCACACCATATAGCAGCATATGGAAACATTGACGTGGCTGCGGGTAATACGCCATCGTGTTGTTCCGCATTTAATGCGATGTGCCGCCGAGATCTTTGCAGTAATCGAAAAAATGCGCCTTTGTGCTCAATAGTTTTCTCTCTCCTTAATCTTCGCCGAGATTTGCATAAGATAGTTTCAAAAGCTACTGTTAACAAGAGAACTGAGCTGCTACATCCTTGGCCAGGTAGAAACTGTTTCCCTCTTTGAAAAGGATTCTTGAGGCTTTGACAGTTTCCATGCACAGTAGCAAATTAGTTCTTGAACTTCGTTCCTGGACTTGAATGACGTCTGGGAATTGGAATGGTTGTAATTTTGATCTCTTGATTGACTCTGAGACTGTAGCCGTCTAACCTATGGGTTATCTTTAATAGTTGATTTGAAACGGCGATTGAGTATTAAAAATTACCACTTCATTCTTTTTGCCTCTTTTCCGATAGGTCATTTCCTTCAGTGGTGAGGACGTGGCAATGATCTCTGATCAACGCATTTGTCTCTCTATAAATGGTCCTTGACGAGGTAGCAAGTATCAAATCAGCAACTTCTTCCTTTCCTTCCTTCTAACCATAATACTTCTTGAAAATGGCTAAACCAATGAGTATCGTAGAGGAGATGGCTAGGATTACCATCAAACGGAACAAGATCTTCAATCGTAGGAGGCTGTATGCTGAGTACTGGAGCCTCCCTGATGTTTATATTGAGACCATCAATAAACTGGAGTCCAATGGCCTAGACCGCTTCCTGTCTCTCCAGTCGGTTGCTTTTCAACAAGATTAGCTTAAGGTAATCGTTTATGGTTCTACCATTTCTGAGGATGAGATTTCTTTCAACCTCAATTGAGTGGAGTTCACCCTGTCCGTGGACATCTTGTCTCGAGAGTTTTAGCTGTCACACCATGGGACGCCGGTTTTGCACTATCTAATAGATGAAATGGCTCCTGAGTGGTCGGCATGGTGGGAATGGTGAGGAAATGACAGCGATTTCAGTCCAACAGCTCCCTCTGGATTCCTTAAACCTCGGCACCTGGTGTCTTTTGACATCATTAACCAGCTGGTGCTCTGTAATCCTCTGATGCAGACAAACTTCTCTCCACCTGTTTGGAGAGCGATGATGGCTTTCGAGGACCAAGCTATAGTTGACTGGGCTGCCTTCATCTTCGACCGTCTGAAGAAGGCTATGCAAGATCCGCTGAATGAGCCCATTCCCTATGGCATGCAGCTGAGCTGGCTCCTAGAGAGGCAGATCCCTTTCTTGGCTGAGGGTACATCAGGTTCGCGGCTGGGGCCAGCTGACTATTACCCTAAACGACTTCGTTGATTGCCTCCCTGCAGCCTTTACTGCCATCATCTCTAGCTCCTGGTTATCGCTAATAGGCTAGCCAAATTTAACAAAACTGATGTAGTTTTTTTTTGTTTTGCTCAACTTATCAATATGAACTGTGTATCGAATCTGTCATTGATAAACAGTTCACATTTTTCCTGTTATATCTTCCATTCTCCATGTATATCTGCTTTCGCTGAATATTCTTTCTTCTCGAATTCTTTTGGCACAATCATACGCTGATGTCTTCTGAGCTTCTGTACACATGTGTCGATGTGATAGGCTTGCATCAGCTATCAAGCATTTATGTGCACTTTTCATATTCTGAATCTGAATCCTAGAACGATGTGCCCTAACTTGCAAACCAAGAAAGTATGTCATCTTGCCCATCATACTCATCTGAAATTTATTCTACATCAGCTAGGCAAACTTCTCACATAACTTGGTATTTTTGCTTCCGAAGATGATGTCGTCTACATAGATCTGAACAAGTAGGATGTCCTCTCCATCCTTTATCTTGAATAGTGTTAGATCTATAGCACCCTTTTCAAATCCACTTTTGAGCAAAAATTGTGAGAGAGTTTCATACCATGCTCTAGGTGCTTGCTTTAATCCATATAAAGCTTTTCTCAGCTTTTAGACTTGATTTCCTTGTTCAAATCCTGGAGGTTGTTCGACGTATACTTCTTCTTTTAATTTTCCATTGAGGAAGGCAGTTTTCACATCCATCTGAAGAACTATGAAATTGTGATAAGCTGCATACGCAAGGAATAGTCGAATTGCTTCCAGTCTGGCCACTGGTGCAAATGTCTCATCAAAGTCTATTCCTTCGCATTGTGCGTATCCCTTTGCAACTAATCTTGCTTTGTTTCAAACAATGGTACCGGTCTCATCTCTTTTATTCTTGAAGACCCACTTGGTACCAATCACAGACTGATGTGTGGGTTGATCCACCAGATACCACACAATGTTGCGAGTGAACTCATTTAGTTCTTCCTGCATCGCATTTATCCAGTCTGTTGATTGAAGAACTTCAGTGACCTTCACTGGTTCGACCTGAGATAAGAAGCAAGAAATCAATGCAGTGCCTTGTCTGGTTCGAATAGGATTTCCAACATCATCCAGTATGGCTTCTTTTGGATGATCTCTTAGCCAGTTTGGCTTCTTCACAGGTGCGGCTTCATCACGAGCAGCAGGATCTTCAGAAACTGTAGAATATTCCCCTTGAGGTGGTTCATTTCTAGATTCTGGAACTGTTTCTTCTTCTTCGTCAGAAACTCCTTTACCTTCTTGTTCTGGAACATCTTCGTCTCCTTGTTCTGAGACTGTATTCTGATAAGCATCTGGATTCTTAAAAAGTACCAAGTACAACAATGAGATAAGAGTGAATGTTGAGTGAATATCAAATGTGTGCAATTTTGATCAAATCATGATGTAAACCATTTTTAATCCCTAGGAGAATGAGCAATCCACCCTATAATAGTTAATCCCTTGTGACGGCGAGCTAACAGTTGATGATACAAGAACTCTCAAACAATCACGTTATCGAATCCTAGACCACTCCTTCTAGTACGTAGATTATTGCCCTATGATCTTTCTCCGCACAGGGATCGGATCTAAAATCATATGAATCTACACTATTCACGATGATTCCGCCCGCGTGTTGGCTGCAGCGTTCACATTAACTACCATCTAAGTTGGCTATTACCTACACCTAGGTGGTAAGGATTAAGATCTAGTGCAATTCAAACTCTCAAAGGAAAGTAAACAATCATCATTAAATATCATTTCAACACCTTATCCATTCAAACAACATTCACAAAAGAGTTTAGTTCCTCATACCTTCAATTTCCACAAGGCTCAGTCAAGCCTCACCTGGCTCGGCCGAGCAATCTCTCTTAAACCCGGTCTCTTCCTTCCTTTTGCTCCGCTCGGTCGATCCAACTTCCTTTTGACCTTTGGCTCGGGCGATTTGCCTCCAAAACTCAACCTACAACATTCCAAACACAAAAACACGAAAACACAACAAAAGAGCAACAAAAACATATGATATGAGGGTAAAATGGACGCAAACGTGCACACTCACACATCAAAATATAGGTCATTTTACGCACATATCAACTTCCTTAGCATCTTCAAGGTTGACTTCCTTGGTGTCAGCTTGCTCTGCTTCTAAGACCACTTTATGTGCTTCAGGGGGCTTCTTTTCACCCGAATCTTCAATGTTTGTGATCTTTAAGGCCTCAGAGATAACATTTACATCATCGGCCCTATCGGCTGTTTGTGGTTCAGCCGAGGCAACTGGAGTCTGAGGGATGTCATTCATAGATCTAGTCAGAGGAATTGTTTGATTATGATCAAGATCACTCTTAGATTCCTCATTGACATCCTTGATCTCATGATTCCCTAGACTCAGTTCTAGAAGTGTTCTGCGCACTAAGGTAGCTTCATCAAAAACAACATGACATGTTATTTCCACAAGCTGGGTTGCCTTGTTGAATACCCTATATCCCTTATATAAAGGATGTCCATACCCGAGGAACACACCTTCATCAGCCTTTGGGCTGAAGGTATTCAACTTGAACTTCCCATTATTGTGAATATAACATGGAGAACCGAAAGCACGAAGATGAGCTATAGAAGTCTTACGACCATTGTAGATCTCGTAGGGTGTCTTGTGCGGCCGCGTATTGAATGTGCTTCTATTCTGTGTGTAGCAGGTTGTCATCAAGGCTTCTCCCCAAAATCCTTTTCAAGGTCGGTATCGGCCATCATAGTTCTCACTGCTTCTTTGAGTGTTCTGTTTCTTCGCTCAGCAAGACCATTTTGTTGAGGAGTTCTAGGAGCAGACTTCTCATGGCCAATTACAATTTCAGCACAGAAATCCATAAGAGGTCTGTTGCAAAATTTTGTCTCGTTTTCTGATCTTATCCTCTTGACTTTCACTCCTTTGTCATTCTGAAGCCGTGTGATCAGTTCTGGTAACTGAACTTTGACTCCGTCCTTAGATTTGAGTAGCACCACCCACGTGTATCTTGAGTAATCATCAACAACCACCAATGTGTATTTCCTTTTTCCGATTGTGGGTGGGGTGATTGGTCCAAACAAATCCATGTGAAGCAGTTCCAAGATTCTCTCTGTGCTCGCTGTGACTGGCCTGTTCTTGAAAGAGGCTTTCGTCTGTTTACCAAGCTAGCACAATTTACACAATTCTTCTTTCTTGAACTTCTTCTGTGGCAGTCCTTCAACTAGATTATGCTTTGCTAGATGTCGAATCGAGTTGAAGTTCAGATGGCTAAGTCTCTTGTGCCACAACCAGTTTATGCCTTCTAAGGAGCTGAGTGCTATGAGGCATGTCCCTCTTTCTCCACTGGACCAATCTATGTTGTATAGACCTCCTCTTCTGATTCCTCTTATTATGATCTTGTGTGCCACTTTGTCTATTATTTGGCATTCTGATTTTTCAAATCTGACAATATAGCCACTTTCACTCGGTTGACTTATATTGAGAAGATTGTGCTTCAGATTTGTGACCTAGGATACGTTCTGAATGATGATTCCGTTGTGGTCCACGTATCCTTTTCCAATCACTTGTCATGTGGCCTTGTTCCCAAAACTGACTGATGCTCCTTCATACATTTTGTGGTTCTTGATTAGACCCATTTCTCCTGTCAAGTGAGTAGAGCATTCGCTGTGTAGTATCCATATTTTTGTCTTCTTTCGAGAACTCGGTCCCTGCAATACAGAAAATTTATTTAGGTCCCCGCATCCTTTCGGGTCCTGCAAGGTCAGTATTGTGGACCCAATCTTTTGGTATCCACACTTGTTTCACTCTTGCAGTTCGTGAAACTAAATCGTTCTTCTGTGATTTATCTACCTTTCTTCTAGGAAAGTGTGTGCTGTGTGAATACATGTTATGCAAAATTGTGGTGTGTGTAATTTTCCTGAAGCAATTGTTCTGGAAAAAATCTCGAGAAACTATTCCCTGGTGTGTAGCCATCACAGTCTTTTGAGAGTAGAAGTGTCTCGACTCAGGCCTCGAATAGATGTTCCCCCTATTTGGTTGACTATTATGATAGAACTATGATCTATCATGACTTCTCGAATTTCTATCTGGTTGTCGAACAAACTTTCTTGAGACATTTACACGTTGCTTAGTCGTTCTGGTTGGTAAAACTGGATTCCTTGCATATGGAACACTATGCTTCTCCAGTTTTGAAGAAGAGTTATTTATCCTCTCGATAGTTGGTTTAGATAGTTTCCGAACTGTGTCATCATACTGTCGAGGTGCCAGTTTAGGGTCAGATTTTGACTAGCACTTGGTCTTGACACCTTGCTTTACTGGTTCTTTGAGAATGTCCTTTCCTTTCCCAACCCTATGACTTGGACTAAGATTTGCTTTGACAGAGCGCAATGGTGTTTTCTTAGTCCTAAATGTGGATGCATGCTTGTTCATAGATGTATTATATTGGGGTTCTGAAAAACCGATTCCTTGTTTATCAAAGTATTGTTTTTGAACATTCAAAATTTCATCTAATATCTTAGAACTCTTTTTGAAAGAACATTCACATTTGACAGGTTCGGTTTTCTTCAAGGAGTCACATTCTTTTGAAACATTTTTAAAATCTTTAAGAAGTTTTGAATGTTCCCCCTTGAGTTTTTCTAGTTTCTCACTGATTGACCTCGTTCTTTCTATTTCATTGGTCAAAACTGAAATTTCTGATTTCAGTGAGACATTTTCACTGATCACTTTATCTTTAATTTCATGAAAATTTTCAAATTCTTTGATAATATTTTTAAAAGTGATGTCTTCTGATCTTGAATGACATGGTTCAGAACTATCATCAAAGAAGGTAGATGTGCTAGATTAGGGCAGATTAGTCGTTTCCCGAATTTCATAGTTCGAAGCGCTTTCTTCTTCATCATCAGTAACGTCTCCATCAATTGCTGCCATGAAAGCAAGTAGTACTTTCTCATCTCCTTCATCCTCAGACGTGTAGTATCCATCATCATGGGTTGGTACGTCTGGCACTTCAATTCTTGTGAGCATTGCTTGGGCAACAGCTCTGGATGCTCTCTTCTCGAACACCTTCTTCAATCTGTCTCTCTCCTCCTGAGAGACTAGAGGGCATTCATACTTCAGATGATCCAGAGAGTTGCACTTGTAGCATGTGTGTGGCTCTCTCTTCGTGAACCTTTGCTCACTAGATTGTGTTTCCTTTTCCTTTCCTTTTGCCTTCTTGAGAAGAGTAGTCAGGTTCCTCAGTTGTTCCTCCAGTTTAGCGACTGACAGCTCATTTTCCTTCTTCTGAACTATGTTGGAGGTGTCCTTTGCTGGTGAGGATTGATAGACAGTTTTCTCGAAGTAAACTGACCTTTTTGAACACCTTCGAAAATCACTCTTTACGAAGAATGTTGCATCACCATCAGCTGCTGAATTTGGGGTTTGAACAAATTCATTTCTTTTTACCATCTGGATGTCCCACTCATGGGCTTGAAGTTCGGCAAACAATTCTTTGGTGGACATTTTTTAGAGATCCATGGTCATCAGGCTGGTGGTTTTAATGAACCAATCTTCCTTGGGTAGCATTGAAAGAATTTTGGCATTCATATCTTCCACTTTTTCTTCTCTTCCGATGTTCTTCATCTCACTGACGATGGCATTAAATCTTGCCTCCATCGATTTGATTGTCTTGCCAGGTAGCATCTGGAAGGATTCATATTTCTCCACGACTACCTGCTTCTTGTTGCGCTTCATCGCTTCTGTTTCTTTAGTGAGAACGTTGATCCAATCCCACAGTTCCTTGGCCGAGTTGTTCTCTACGGCTGCGTCCTGGAGGGAATCTGGTAGGGATTGTATGATCATCTCCTGTGCGATGAAATCAACCTGATGACGTTTCTTGTCCTCAAATGTCCAGTCCTCATTTGGCTTGTCTATGTACTCGATATTGCCTGGATTTTCTCTTGTCGCAAGGATGGCTTTAGGCATCTGAATCTACAGAGGTCCATTCTTTAGAACTTCATCCATCTCTGGATGTTGAGCTCTTAGTTGAATGAGACACTTCTTCTTCCATACTTCAAACTTCTCTAGATTGTACTTGGGAAGGCTGGGATAAGTCATCATTTTCTAAAAATAATCTGCTCGCTAAACACACTAGACAAACTGTTGGGAAATAATTCCTATAATCTCCCTTAGGATCAAATTGTAAAAGGTTTTGTTGGATCAAACCTTACCAGAGTGGTCGATCAAATGCTGAAATATAGCATAGTCTAGCATACTCTGTAATGTCCTGTATAGGTTATAAATTGAGTTGTAATAGATTAGTCTGCTAGACGTAGCAGATATTGAAGGACGACGTTTGCTAGACGTAGCAGATATTGAAGGACGATGTTTGCTAGAAGGCATATGCTAGCAGAATGCTAAGGCTTTAGCATTTGCTAATATTCAGCAAACCTGAAAGATGCTAGCAGAACAAACGTCAAAGGATCGAGTGTCAACAGAAGCATTCAGCAAACCAAGACACGATAGCAGATCGCTAATGAACATTAGCAGAGCAGAATATCAAAGGCTGAAGCTATACTGCCGTTCTGACAAAAAGCACACACAAAGGACGAGACTTTCCCGAAGTAGCTCGGAAAGTACAGATCAATATCAAAAAGCGACTGTTCAAGTCTTATCACTCTCGGACAAAAAGAGATGTGTCTAACGGATATGGAGATTCAAGATTTGAATCTCCACCTATAAAAGGAAGGTCCAAAAGAGAGAATCTACTACTACTACTGCTTCAATCAGAATAGACATTCGAAAACATTCAAGTGTGTGATTCCTTGAAAAAGCGAACAAGCGAAAAAGTAGTCAGTTGAGAGCTCATGAGAAAAAGAGTATTCAAAGCTCTCAACAACCAAGAAGTGTCTTTCATTGAATATCTGACACTTCTCTTTAAGAGATTCCTTAACTTCGGTTGAGAATCTTCAATCATTGGGATAACTTCCATCCTAGGTAGATCCAACAGTCATTCCTATAAAGGGTTGACTCCGACGGGCTTTTAGCCGCATTCCTGAACAGTTTCGAGGGAAACTATAAAAACCTCACCAACAGCGAAGGACAAGTTACACGAAGGTTCTGCCCTTGACTTGGCCGTAGCTGTGTTTGGAAAAGTACGAATCATCGGAGGATAGCTTTGTTGTGGCCGGTCCGAAAGTTCGCCGCCTACTACAAGTGTTTGGCGAATCTTTGTATTTTCGTATACTTTTCTAGTGGAAATCTTAGCGTTTCGGCTAAGGAGTGGACGTAGATCTATTTGGATCGAACCACTATAAAATACTGTGTTCTCTTATTGTTTCATTGCTCACACGACTTAAAACCTAGCAATCATATTGCTAGTATAATTGTGAAGAAACTCTAATCTATCTCTGAGCTTAACTAATCTTGAAAGAAAAACATAAAGTGTAAGTGACGACTATTTATTCCGCTGCATTTCGTGTTTCTGTCTAAGCACGACGACTCTGATATTTAAGGACCAACACAAACAGTTAGAGTGTAAGGAAGTACGGATCCGGTCTTAAGCGACTCAAAACAGGACAGTCTAGAAAGACCAACCTGACTCTGATACCACTTGTTGGTCCCAGATCAAAGTATGTGTAATGTGCAGCGGAAGTATACAAACAGTTAAATACACTCTAAATATGAGCAGTTCAGTTTGCAATTAACGTAGTTTTTGCTTAGCAGTTTTGAAACCACAGTTTACGTTAGCCAGCAGATTAGATTAACAGTTTTGCAGGTACTAGCAGTCAACAGTTTATACGCTTCAACACTTACACGATAAGCATTGAAGGTTTCAAGATATAGTTGAAAACTGTAAAGTGCGTAAGGTAAATAAAACTGTAAACGACACAAGATATTTATAGTGGTTCAGAGCATTAAGTCCTACATCCACTCTTCGAATATCAGATCCGGTAATTCACTAAGTTATGAAGATACAATCCTCACGATCTATAGCCAGTTGCTGTAGAAGCCTCTGTCCACAGCACAAAGGATCACTCGCCCAGGCAGTTGTACTTACTCATTCAAATAGTGTTGAAACTAGTTCATCTTCCCTCTCTCACTCACCTTTCTGACGACATAAATAGAATAAACACTGCCAATAGTCCCAAGACCGACAACGCCACTAATGAAATACGATGGGTACCTTGCGGTTGCACCAAGTGTCAGATCAACCACGAAGCACATCGTGCTGAAAGGAAATGTCCCATTAAATGCCCTGAGTAAAAGGAACTGAGGAGCAATCAAAACATGGTCACGAGCACTGTTTCATCCAGCTTGTCGACTAAACCATGCTTCTGAACCACACCAATCCTCTAGTCCTCCACTTTGGCAGCGATAATGCAACAGAATATTGCGAGTATTAATGATATTGCTATCCCAATGGAGGAGCAATCTTTCTCACCCCCAGCAGACCTAGACAAATTGATAAGAATCGTATAATTCTGCAAATTTATTTTGAGCTTCCTAGTAGAACTAAAATAGAACTACAATCGGGACTTTAGATAGCTGACTTTAGGGCTTGAGATGATTTAGCTGTTCAATAAAGTAGGTGAATCCAAATGCAGAGACAACCCACAGAGGATGAAAGTCATCCAAACAGGTATCATGCGAATAATGATTTCTACTTGTCTCGAAGCTTGAAGAACGAAGAGTTAACACTACCATTTGTCATAAAAGTTTCCAAGTAGGAGAAAACCGAAAGTGGAGCTTTTTCTCATTTGTTCCCATCCCGCATTGGTTGTGTGAGGGAAAATTGCCTTGGGCCTTATCAATAAATAGGAGCCATCCTCCTCTTATTTCTTCTACCAATAATTAAGTTTATATTTTCTGTAACTTAAATTGTATCCTCCTATCTCTATTTGAAAATTTATCTTGGCTACATAGTCATTATTAGTGAATTAGGTGATCAAATACCGTGTTCTTTTTTTTTTCTTCCAATATTGCGATCCTATCTATATATATATTAAAATAAGACCAGAGGACATAGTGGTAATATTGTAGTTGTAATAATGGTTTATTAATTGAACTATTAAATTTTCTATATAACTTGATTATATTTACTCAAAAAAAAATTTAATGTATTTTTAGTGTATGAAAATAATAAAAATAATATAGATTTTATTTTAGATATTTTATAAAATATTCATTTTATGATTATTTAGTTATATATATATATATATATATATTTAAATATTTTTTTAATTAAGATATTATCAATATTTACATTAAAAATATATGATTTTATAATCATTAGTTTATGGAAGATTATCCATAAAATAGAGCACAAAATCACACTAACGATAATATTTAAAGGATACAAATCTTATTATTAATAACATTTATGTAAAAATTTATGAAAATGAGCAATTATTTTGCTTCATATATCTATCAATTAATCCAATATAATTTTATTATATATTCTTTTATGTAATACTAGAATGTTGTTAAGTCAAATGTGAAAATATGGTAAAAATATGAAATTTGTTATTTTAATTTATTACATTAAAAATTCATTAGAATATTAAGTTTCATAGTGAAATGAAAGATGTGAAAATAACTAAATTACCTATAGTCTTAAGATAAAATAATAGATTTGAAGAGGTTGAATTAGGATGTAACAATATAGCTAAAATAAATTTTAAAGTAAAATATTAAGATGTGAGACAAGTGCTGCATAAATATTAGTGTGTTACACTATATTGTTAAATAAAATAAAAGTTTAAAACTATTAGTGTTGGGAAATCTGTCTAAGGTTTCCTCCCCCAGTAGCTTACTTGTT